>JAHFZB010000682.1:0-31608 GCA_036884735.1 Huso huso
GTTATTTAAATTTAGCTAAAAATTAAGTTTACCACATAACTGAAGTTTACCACATCAACGCACCATGTTATTAATGTGGTAAACTTACTTTCTAATCACCCTGTATATTAGAATAAACTTGATGTGCTACTGTTTTCTTTACTCTGTTGGCGAGTGGAGAAAATGCGTTTAACATCCGAATTGGTGTTAAACCTGTTTAGACTGCCCTTGCAGATCTCCCCTACTCTGCACTGGACTCGCCTGACCTCAGCACCATGTTACTGGATCCTCAGCTGATGCACCATCCTTGCACTATAGCACTACTATTATGTCATTGTAGATATAACTTGTTGTAATCCTAACTTGTTGCATCCTAGCTCATATTGTATTTTAGTAGTATTATTTGCACTTACTGTAAACTATACTGTATTTAAATATTAATCTTGCATTGTAACCCTGTACATTACTGCCCTGTAACACCTGTAAGTCACCTTGGATAAAGGCGTTTGCCTAATAATAATAATAATAATAATAATAATAATAATAATAATAATAATAATAATAATAATAATAATAATATAAAAAGTGTTGGCAGTTAGAATACAATAATAAGATTCTACTGCTGCTGGGGTCTTCAGGGGACCCCAAGCCCTCTGCCTTTTTTCTGCCTCCCCATTTTCTTTGGCCACCAGCTGCCACTGCTGTACATAACAACATAAGAACATAAGAAAGTTTACAAATGAGAGGAGGCCATTCGGCCCATCTTGCTTGTTTGGTTGTTAGTAGCTTATTGATCCCAGAATCTCATCAAGCAGCTTCTTGAAGGATCCCAGGGTGTCAGCTTCAACATTACTGGGGAGTTGGTTCCAGACCCTCACAATTCTCTGTGTAAAAAAGTGCCTCCTATTTTCTGTTCTGAATGCCCCTTTATCTAATCTCCATTTGTGACCCCTGGTCCTTGTTTCTTTTTTCAGGTCAAAAAAGTCCCCTGGGTCGACATTGCCTATACCTTTTAGGATTTTGAATGTTTGAATCAGATCACCGCGTAGTCTTCTTTTTTTGTTCAAGACTGAATAGATTCAATTTTTAGCCTGTCTGCATACGACATGTCTTTCAAACCCGGATAATTTGGTTGCTCTTCTTTTGCACTCTTTCTAGAGCAGCAATATCCTTTTTGTAACGAGGTGAGCAGAACTGAATACAATATTCTAGGTGAGGTCTTACTAATGCATTGTAAAGTTTTAACATTACTTCCCTTGATTTAAATTCAACACTTCTCACTATATATCCGAGCATCTTGTTGGTCTTTTTTTATAGCTTCCCCACATTGTCTAGATGAAGACATTTCTGAGTCAGCGTAAACTCCTAGGTCTTTTTCATAGATTCCTTCTTCAATTTCAGTATCTCCCATATGATATTTATAATGCACATTTTTATTGCCTGCGTGCAGTACTTTACACTTTTCTCTATTAAATGTCATTTGCCATGTGTCTGCCCAGTACTGAATGCTGTCTAGATCATTTTGAATGACCTTTGCTGCTGCAACAGTGTTTGCCGTTCCTCCTTTTTTTGTGTCGTCTGCAAATTTAACAAGTTTGCTTACTATACCAGAATCTAAATCATTAATGTAGATTAGGAATAGCAGAGGTCCTAATACCGATCCCTGTGGTACACCACTGGTTACCTCAATCCATTTTGAGGTTTCTCCTCTAATCAGTACTTTCTGTTTTCTACATGTTAACCACTCCCTAATCCATGTGCATGCATTTCCTTGAATCCCTACTGCATTCACTTTGAGAATTAATGAAGAATTAGTCATCAGCATGTCTGTACATGTCTTCAGCATATCTGTAGATGTGTTCAATGTGTCTGTACATGTCTTCAGCGTGTCTATACATACAGTATCTTCAGCGTGTCTGTACATGTCTTCAGAGTGTCTGTAGATTCTCCTGAAGGCACGCATGTTCCAGGAGACCTTTTCTGTGGCCGAATTGATAACCTGCTACCACCAAAGTTTCTGAATCCTACATGGAGCGCGAACTGAACTTTCTCCATCCTAACTACACACGGGACGGCTAAGTCGTTTACCAGTAAAACATAAACACTTTTACACACACAAAGGTTTCTGACAGCCTCTTGCCTTCACACCGACTGCAGACTGCCTAGAACAGGCAGGTGATACTAATTCATTAAATAAAATAATTACACCTGTGGCTGTGCAAACACATCCCCACACACATTTATCTGGCAGAGACAGAAATTAACCCTATCCCTGCCAACCACCAACACATTTTCTTCAGGCAGGGACTTGCCCTGCCACAATATATATATTGTAAAGTGCGTGAAAAGAGCTTTGTTCCCTGTGGTAGGATGGCTGTGTAGTGACGTCCGCAGACCAGGAAGCTGAAAGAGACACACAGACAGGTACTACGGGTGAAAGGATAGACAAAAACACTGCTCACAGAGCCAAAATAAAAGTGTATTCAAAACATATCTCCAATACTAAATTAATACCTTGTCACAAAGACGGCCGGAGTGGGTGGTGTCAGACCAGAGCCAGGAAATAAATAAACAGAGAGATGTGGTTTGGTGAAGCTGGGCGCGTGATCGCGCTCAGCATTTAATAAACAGAACAGAAAATAAAAGGTTTTAAACACAAAACACGGACACGGCACTTGCGCCCAAAAATAAACAGACAAACAAAACGGACTACACAGACAAACACGGTGAGCAGATTTAACTACTATTTCTATTACTAATATTACCTCCGTCTCCTATCCCGTTCTCCACTCACCGAACACACAACCCCGACTGAATGAAAATGTGCATCTATATATACTGTTGTGCTGGGATTCAATTACTAATTAATTATTCACTTGAATCCCAGCACGTGAATTAATTCTGTGCAACCCCGTGCTCACATATTACATTTAACCAGCACGTGAAGTGATTTGTGCCCTCCTCGTGCCTAAATATAAATCTACATTTTTAAATACACGTGAAACACAGACCCGTTTATATCCCCCGTACCAATGACTATACACCAACATTAACACACGCAATATACAACCCATAATATGCACACAGGGCGGGGCACATTGCCACATATACCCCCTGTGCAAAGCACACATGGCCTCAACGGCCACCTCCCCCTTAAAATCCAGCAGTCCAGGACAAAGTCTCGGGCTGGGAAGGGAGGCTTCAGTGGGCCCATGGCTGGCCATGCTGTCAGCACCCCTGCCGGTAGTGGCACGGCTGACAGCCTGTTGGTCCACTCCTGCAGCGAACTGCTGCTGGGGAAAGTGGTCTCCTGACCTCTCCCCTGTCTTTGTAGCCGGTAGCTCCCTTTGGTGGGGCTCCGACCACAGTACTGCCGGCAGCGAAGAAGCTGCAGTGGGAGCAGGTCTCCGGACCTCCCCACGATCTCCGGCAGCGAAACTGCTGCAGTGGGAGCAGGTCTCGGACCTCCCCACGATCTCCGGCAGCTAAACTGCTGCAGTGGGAGCAGGTCTCCCGGACCTCCCCACGATCTCCGGCAGCGAAACTGCTGCAGTGGGAGCAGGTCTCCTGACCTCCCCACGATCTCCGGCAGCGAAACTGCTGCTGGGGTTGGTGGTCTCCAGACCTCCTCCCCTTCTTCATGGCCGACAGCTCCCCCTTTCTGGGGCTCCGCCACCGTACTCCCTGTGGTGGAGGTATGGGAAGCAGAGACAGCTCCTGCTGCTCTGCTTTGGCGGTGGTGGAGGCAGAGGCAGCTCCTGCTCCTCTGCTCCTGGCGGTGATGGAGGCAGAGGCAGCTCCTGCTCCTCTGCTCCGGGCGGTGGTGGAGGCAGAGGCAGCTCCTGCTCCTCTGCTCCTGGCGGTGGTGGAGGCAGAGGCAGCTCCTGCTCCTCTGCTCCTGGCGGTAGGTGGCGGAGGCAGAGGCAGCCCGCTGCTCTGCCCTGCCGGTGAAGGTGGAGCAGCGGGTAGTCTCCCGTCGATGGAGGTGGAGCAGCGTAGTCCCCCCTTCCAGGGGACTGGTGCTGCTCTGCCTCTCTTGCAGGGAACTGGTGCGGCCCGCCTTTGACGGGAAACCAGCAGGCATTCTCCTCTGCTGGTGGAGGTGGAACCAGCAGGCATTCTCCTCTGCTGGCAGCTTGGGTCCTGGGGCTGTGGAAGCCCTGACGTCCCTCTTCGGCTGTGGACGCACCGACCTCCTTTTTGGGCTGTGGACGCACCGACCTCCTTTTTTTTGGGCTGTGGACGCACCGACCTCCCCTTTGGGCTGTGGACGCACCGACACCTCCCTTTGGGCTGTGGACGTCGGGCCCCCACTCAGGCGAGGACGCCGGGCCCTCCCACTCAGGCGTAGGGACGCTCGGGCCTCCCACTCAGGCGAGGACGTTCGGCCTCCCACCAGGCGTAGGGACGCCGGGGCCTCCCACTCAGGCGTAGGACGTTCGGGCCTCCCGCCAGGCGTAGGACGCTCGGCCTCCTCCCGCTTGGGCTGTGGACGCCGGGCCTCCCGCTGGGCTGTGGACGCCAGGCTCCTCCCGCTTGGGCTGTGGACGCCAGGCTCCTCCCGCCGGGCTGTGGACGCCTGGCTCCTCCCGCGGGCTGTGGGACGCAAAACCAGCAGGCATTCTTCCTCTGCTGGTGGAGACGGGACAGCAGGCATTCTTCCTCTGCTGGTGGACCTGCTACCTGGGCTGCTGTTCCACTTATAATTGCCTCCAGGTAGCTGAGGACCAACCCCACACCTTCCTCCCAGGTGCTTACGGTCTGTTCCCTTGCATAAGCCTCCCATCGTTCCCTATCCATAAACCGCAGGAACCGGACGACTACTGGTATAGACTGGGCCTCCAGCCCAGCATTTTCCAGCATCCAGTCCCGCACTTTGATGGCGTCTTCTGCCATTTTTTTTTTTTTTTTTTTAAATCCAAGAATGCGGTTCCTGCTCTGGCCTGAGTCCTGGAGGCGCTGTAGATCCCACGCAGGACACCACGTGTCACAAAGACGGCCGGAGTGGGTGGTGTCAGACCAGAGCCAGGAAATAAATAAACAGAGAGATGTGGTTTGGTGAAGCTGGGCGCGTGATCACGCTCAGCATTTAATAAACAGAACAGAAAATAAAAGGTTTTAAACACAAAACACGGGACACGGCACTTGCGCTAAAAATAAACAGACAAACAAAACGGACTACACAGACAAACACGGTGAGCAGATTTAACTACTATTTCTATTACTAATATTACCTCCGTCTCCTATCCCGTTCTCCACTCACCGAACACACAACCCCGACTGAATGAAAATGTGCATCTATATATACTGTTGTGCTGGGATTCAATTACTAATTAATTATTCACTTGAATCCCAGCACGTGAATTAATTCTGTGCAACCCCGTGCTCACATATTACATTTAACCAGCACGTGAAGTGATTTGTGCCCTCCTCGTGCCTAAATATAAATCTACATTTTTAAATACACGTGAAACACAGACCCGTTTATATCCCCGTGTACCAATGACTATACACCAACATTAACACACGCAACATACAACCCATAATATGCACACAGGGGCGGGGCACATTGCCACATACCTGCACACCAAAACATGTGCTGTGCTGGTCCTAACCCAGCACGCGTTGCAACTGTTATTTTCTTTTTACTTTCGTTTTTGTTTCCAGTGTCTCTCTCTCTCTCTCATTCTCTCCTCTGAACAGCCCACCTCGACCAGCAAAAGCTGCGGGTTTTTATACATGGGACCATCTCTGGATTAGCAGTAAATTAATCAGTCCGGAGATGGTCACATTCTCCACGAGAGTTTTTTCATTTGCGTGGCCAACAGTCAATAATTACTAACTGCCGACCATGCATTCTCACGAGCTGTCTGTCAGAGACGAGCTGCTAACACCACCTCTGCCAGACCACATTTAAACTATACAACAATATTTCTCCCAGAAATAATTCCAAACCATACATTTAAATACAACAATAAACACAATACATTTATTTTTCAATCCAGTCACCCGTGTTTTCAACCCCACACAATACAACAGAGGCAACAATGGGTCCATGGGTGGCGGCCACGGTATGAGGCCCTCCTCCAATGACAACACTGGCAGAGGCAATGCTGCCAGCAGCCATGCTGGCTCCTCCAGCCAAGGCAATGCTGTCAGCGGAAATGCTGCCAGCGGCCATGCTGGCTCCTCCAGCCAAGGCAATCCTGGCAGAGGCAATGCTGGCTCCTCCAGCAAAGGCAATGCTGTCAGCGGGATACCCCCAGGTGATGGTAAACTGGCACCCCCGTGCTATGGCGAACTGGCACCCCCAGGCAATGGCAGCCCTAGGCGGTGCAGGCTTGGCAACTCTAGGCGTTGCAGGGCAGGGCAGGAGCGGTCCCTCAGGAGGGGAGGCAGCAGCGGACCCTTGGGATGTGACGTCCACTCTGGAGCCTCTGGGCAAGGAGGCGGGAGCAGCAGGTAGTCTCCCTCTAGTGGTGGAGGCGGGAGCAGCAGGTAGTCTCCCTCTAGCGGTGGAGGCGGGAGCAGCGGGTAGTCTCCCTCTAGCGGTGGAGGCGAAACAGCAGGTAGTCTCCTTCTATCTCTGGAGACTGGTGTGGCTCTTCCTTGGTTGCTGGAGATTGGTGCTTCCCTTTCTTGGACTCTGGATGCTCGGGCTCCCCCTTCTTGGGCTCTGGACGCTCGGCCTCCCCCCTCTTGGGCTCTGGACGCTCGGCCTCCCCCCTCTTGGGCGATGGATGCTCGGGCTCCCCCCTCTTGGCAATGGACGCTCGGGCTCCCCCCTTTTGGGCGATGGACGCTCGGGCTACCCCCTCTTGAGAGATGGACACTCCATATATTTAAACCATTTAAACCATATACAAACCATATATTTAAATACAACAATAAACACAATATATATATGAAAACAATGTGCACTAGGACCAAGGGTAATACCTAGTGCTTTGGGTATGTGGACATTGATGCTCTTGCCTGATTTGTTTTTAGTCATGGATCTGTGTACTGTCTGTGTGGGATACTCGCTCAGTTTTTGTTATATTTCACTCACAACCACCTACTGTCATGACTTATTGTACATTAAAACATAACAGAGCTGCAGCCATCTGTTTTTAGTATCTACGTTATTCATACCTTCTTTCAACTTCACCCTCTGTGGACCTGCAAGTCTAATTGATTATCTGCGGTCCCTGACAGAGTTGAGTAATATGAAAGAAGCATCTGTCCATTCTGACAGTGCGTTAAACAGTTCCAGAGAGGCACCCAATATGTGAGATCCCCCGGTGGTAAAAAGAGGTACAGGAAATCCCTGTATACTCTTTTTTGCCACTTTTTCGGAAGCTCCAATTAGAACCAATACATTTTACATAGTAAAACTCCTGTATTGTATATCATACTGTATCGATGAATCACAATACTTTCTTTACTATATATATATATATATATATAATGTTGTGACAGGAATGACGAGTGGTCTGACGTCAGGCAGAAGCAGGAAGGGAAAATAAAACTGACACCGGGGAAGTACTGCAGTTCAAATGGCGTTTGCCGTTTTTATTAAGCAAACAAAAATAAATAAAATATTTAAACAGAAAACACTCGCTCACAGAGCAAAATAAAAGGTTTAAACAAAATAAAGTCACGAACACTACAACCCGTCAGGCTGGGCAATCGCCTTCACTGACGCTATCCTTGGTTAGTTTCGTTTTTTAAATAACATTTCTCTCGCTCTCCATCTCTCTACTCGCTCTCTCCTCTTTAACACCCCACCCCGAGCTAGAGAGCTGCAGCCTTTTTATATCGTGGCCGAGGGGTTTAACTAGCTTGCAATTAATTATTCTATTACCCTCGGCCACAATCTGCACGAGTTTATTAATTACTTCTGTGGATGGGGTTTCCCATCCACGCATTAAATAAATCGCCACGCCGTCAAAATCCTAAACAATAAAACATACGGGCGCCATACGACATAAATATAATAATCAAAATAAACAAACACAACAATCTGCACAGGGGCGGAGGGGGAGACCCCGATCTAAAAATAAATAAACAATATACAGGGCTGCTCGCCCTGTTACATATCCCCCTCCTTGTGCGAAGCACACATGGCCCCAACGGCCACCTCCCTCAGTCTCAATGTCCTGGAAGAGGGGAAGTGTTGTTTCTTGGGGTGGCCATGGTGGAATCTCTGGCACCCAATTCTTCGTGGGCGGCAGCTCCCTCTTCCGGGCCCCGTCACTCTATCCTGCCATGAAAGTGCGGCTGGGGAGCTGGTCTCCTGACCTTCCCCTCCTCTTCATGGCCAGCAGTTCCTCCGTGGGGCTCTGACCACACAATCTCCTGGCAGTGCGGGCTGGGGAGCTGGTCTCCTGACCTCCCCCCCTTCTTCATGGCCGGCAGTTCCCTCCGTGGGGGCTCTGACCATCCTCCCGCCGCGAAGTGCGGCTGGGGAGCTGGTCTCCTGACCTCCCCCCTTCTTCATGGCCGGCAGTTCCTCCGTGGGGCCCGACCACACAATCTCCTGTCATGAAGTGCGGCTGGGGAGCTGGTCCTGACCTCCCCTTCTTCATGGTCGGCAGTTCCCTCATTGGGGCTCCAGCCCAGTGTAGTGACCCCAGACGAAGCAGGATCCCCGGCGACCCCAGGCGAAGCCGGACCCTCGACGACCCCAGGCGGCAGGATCCCTGGCGACCCCAGGCAAGCAGGATCCCTGGCGACCCCAGGCGACGGCAACAGCAGCGGACCTCGGGAGGCGACGGCAGCAGCAGCGGACCCCGAGGCGGCGACAGCAGCAGCGGACCGGGAGGCGACGACAGCAGCAGCGGACCCTCGGGAGGCGACGACAGCAGCAGCGGACCCGGGGAGGCGACGATGCAGCAGCGACCGAGGCGACGGCAGCAGCAGCGAACCTCGGGAGGCGACGGCAGCAGCAGCGAACCTCGGGAGGCGACGGCAGCAGCAGCAGACCTCGAGGCGACGGCAGCAGCAGCGGACCGGGAGGCGACGGCAGCAGCAGCGGACCGGGAGGCGAACTCAGGAGGGGAGCCCCTGGCCATGGAGGCGCAGCGGGAGCCCACTTCCCTCGTACCCTGTATCCTGTGGGGAACAAAGGCAGCCCCAGGCGATGCGGAGCAACAGGCAGCCCCAGGCGATGCGGAGCAACAGGCAGCCCCAGGCGATGCGGAGCAACAGGCAGCCCCAGGCGATCCAGGCGTGGCATCCCTGAGCGGAGCGGGCGGGATCCCTGGGTGGTGCGAGGCTGGCATCCTTGGACGGTGCTAGGCTGGCATCCTTGGCGGCGAGGCTGGCATCCTTGGGCGGTGCGAGGCTGGCATCCCGGCGGGCGGAGGCAGGCCGGCAGGGCCTCCCCTTCAGGCTGCAAAGGCGGCAGGGCCTCCTCCCTTCTGGCGGCCAAGGCGGCAGGGCCTCCTCCCCTCTGGCGGGCCAAGGCGGCAGGGGCTCCTCCCTTCAGGCTGCAAGGCGGCAGGGGCTCCTCCCCTTCAGGCGAAGGCGGCAGGGCCTCCTCCTCTGGCGGCCAAGGCGGCAGGGGCTCCTCCCCTTCAGGCTGCGAAGGCGCAGGGGCTCCTCCCTTCAGGCTGCGAAGGCTGAACCAGCAGGCATGCTCCCTCTGTTGGTGGTGGTGGAGCGACAAGTCGCCCTCCCATGGTGGCGGAGGTGGAACCAGCAGGAACTCTCCCTCTGCTGGCGGAGGTACCTGGGCTGTGGATGTTCGGCCTTCCCCCTCTTGGGCTGTGGACGCACCGACTCCCCCCTCTTGGGCTGTGGGCGCACCGACTCCCCCTCTTGGGCTGTGGACGCACCACCCCCTCTTGGGCTGTGGACGTTCGCTCCTCCCTTTTAGGCGCAGGACGTCCGGGCTCCTCCCTTTTAGGCGCAGGACGTTCGGGCTCCTCCCTTCCAGGCGCAGGACGCTCGGGCTCCTCCCACTCCAGGTCCGTGTCTTGAAGACCTCCAGGCAGTGGTGCTCCCTCATGCCCGCACCTCATGCAGTTGGTGCACCACTCCCTTCCCTCGTTCCACTTTTCCTCTGCCTCCTCCTCCTCCTCACCTCTGTCTGTGTCCCTCCTCCTGCCATATGGGGAAGGTGCCAGGGAAATGTGCCATGGCTCCCCACAGTTGAAACACCACTCCTCCCCAACAGGCAGGTAAAGGCAGACTTGCTTGCGGTTGTTGCTGCTGCAGCGGCTGCTGTCTCCTCATCCTCCTCTTTCCTCTCATCCTTCTTCCTCACCCTCCTTTCTCCACACACTAAAAACGAAAAAAAAACGAAAAAGCTGCAGTACCCTCTTCTGCCTGCGTCCTGGAGGCGCTACGATCCCACTTCTGACACCACGTGTGACAGGAATGACGAGTCAGGAATGACGTCAGGCAGAAGCAGGAAGGGAAAATAAAACTGACACCGGGGAAGTACTGCAGTTCAAATGGCGTTTGCCGTTTTTATTAAGCAAACAAAAATAAATAAAATATTTAAACAGAAAACACTCGCTCACAGAGCAAAATAAAAGGTTTAAACAAAATAAAGTCACGAACACTACAACCCGTCAGGCTGGGCAATCGCCTTCACTGACGCTATCTGGTTAGTTTCGTTTTTTAAATAACATTTCTCTCGCTCTCCGTCTCTCTACTCGCTCTCTCCTCTTTAACACCCCACCCCGAGCTAGAGAGCTGCAGCCTTTTTATATCGTGGCCGAGGGGTTTAACTAGCTTGCAATTAATTATTCTATTACCCCTCGGCCACAATCTGCACGAGTTTATTAAATTACTTCTGTGGATGGGGTTTCCCATCCACGCTACTAAATAAATCGGCTACGCCGTCAAAATCCCAAACAATAAAACATACGGTGCTCGCCGACATAAATATAATAATCAAAATAAACAAACACAACAATCTGCACAGGGGCGGAGGGGGAGACCCCGATCTAAAAATAAATAAACAATATACAGGGCTGCTCGCCCTGTTACAAATGTATATATATATATCGTACTGTAATAGAGGTTTGTATCGTGACCAAAAGCACAACATACACCCACCCCCTCGTTATATCGCCCCTCACTATACTGCGGATTTGGATATATCACGGTCCTGGAGTTGGCTCCTCATTTTTACAGTCTAACTGCACATGTCGTAGCTGAAATATACATTCATTTTGAATTACTGTTTGTTTTACTTCGTACTGCATATCACAAACAAAAATATACAAAACAATTAAAAACAAAGCATTAATATCATACTGTTATCATATACACACGCATTGCACAATAACACAAATCAAATTAAACATCTACTTACTGAAGAGGTTTTTATTTTAGCCAATGAGGTGTTCACTTGTGGCAGCAATGCACTAGCAAAAGTCACAGGGCAGTGACGTCCGCTCCCTAAACAAGCCTCCTATGCTGGGAATGGATTCTTTCAATCCAGTGGGTTTGTGCATTTGAGAAAGGAGAGGAAGACTCATGAAATTAATTGGAGACTTAAGTTGATGAGAAGCAATTACCCTCCGCAGTACGAATTAACACGGTGTGCTGCTTTTATATGAAAAATGAGAAAAAGTGGATTGTGTAGAGGATTTATCTTGGACCCTGACGCCCCCGATAAAACGAGGGAGTGATTGTACAGTATTTGTTAGCCTATTTGTTTTTCTATGGGTCTCTCGCTGTATCGCAGCCCTCGATATATATAGTGGATTTATATTGGACCCTGACACCTGTGATATATTGAGTGGGTGGTGTAGCTCATTGTAGTTCACCAGGTGGTTCTTGAGTGAAGAATACGTGTGTTTTATAATAATCTCATAGTTCATCACTTCTTATTATGTATCATACAGGTAGCCCAGCAGGACCATCCCATGTATCGTGATACATATTGCATTGCAACCTGCAATTCATGTAAATGTGCATTGTAACACTCCTGGCCCTTATACAAGTTTACCACAGTATCTTTTCATGATATTTTGCAGGTTTATCATGCTTGTCTCATGGATATACAATGCATTGAAGAGTTTGCACTGGTTTGCATTGTTTATTAATGTGATTTACTATTCCTCACTATTCTTTACAATGCTTACCTATTCTTTACCATGCTTTCACTAACTCCTGTATTGTATATCATACTGTATCGATGAATCACAATACTTTCTTTACTATATATATATATATATATAATGTTGTGACAGGAATGACGAGTGGTCTGACGTCAGGCAGAAGCAGGAAGGGAAAATAAAACTGACACCGGGGAAGTACTGCAGTTCAAATGGCGTTTGCCGTTTTTATTAAGCAAACAAAAATAAATAAAATATTTAAACAGAAAACACTCGCTCACAGAGCAAAATAAAAGGTTTAAACAAAATAAAGTCACGAACACTACAACCCGTCAGGCTGGGCAATCGCCTTCACTGACGCTATCCTTGGTTAGTTTGCTTTTTAAATAACATTTCTCTCGCTCTCCATCTCTCTACCGCTCTCTCCTCTTTAACACCCCACCCCGAGCTAGAGAGCTGCAGCCTTTTATATCGTGGCCGAGGGGTTTAACTAGCTTGCAATTAATTATTCTATTACCCTCGGCCACAATCTGCACGAGTTTATTAAATTACTTCTGTAGATGGGGTTTCCATCACGCTATTAAATAAATCGGCCACGCCACAAAATCCTAAACAATAAAACATACGGCTCACGACATAAATATAATAATCAAAATAAACAAACACAACAATCTGCACAGGGGCGGAGGGGGAGACCCCGATCTAAAAAAAATAACAATATACAGGGCTGCTCGCCCTGTTACATATCCTCCTTGTGCGAAGCACACATGGCCCTAACGGCCACCTCCCCTCAGTCTCAATGTCCTGGAAGAGGGGGGAAGCAAGTTGTTTCTTGGGGTGGCCATGGTGGAATCTCTGGCACCCCAATTCTTTCGTGGCGGCAGCCCTCTCCGGGCTCCCCGTCACACTCTATCCTGCCGCGAAGTGCGGCTGGGGGAGCTGGTCTCCTGACCTTCCCCCCTCCTCTTCATGGCCAGCAGTTCCCCTCCGTGGGGCTCTGACCACAATCTCCTGCCGCGAAAGTGCGGCTGGGGAGCTGGTCTCCTGACCTCCCCCTTCTTCATGGCCGGCAGTTCCCCTCCGTGGGGCTCTGACCACACAATCTCCTGTCATGAAGTGCGGCTGGGGAGCTGGTCTCCTGACCTCCCCCTTCTTCATGGCCGGCAGTTCCCTCCGTGGGGCTCCGACCACACAATCTCCTGTCATGAAGTGCGGCTGGGGGGAGCTGGTCTCCTGACCTCCCCTTCTTCATGGTCGGCAGTTCCCCTCCGTGGGGCTCCAGCCATAGTGTAGTGACCCCAGACGAAGCAGGATCCCCGGCGACCCCAGGCGAAGCCGGACCCTCGACGACCCCAGGCGAAGCAGGATCCCTGGCGACCCCAGGCGAAGCAGGATCCCTGGCGACCCCAGGCGACGGCAACAGCAGCGGACCCTCGGGAGGCGACACGGCAGCAGCAGCGGACCGGGAGGCGACGACAGCAGCAGCGACCTCGGGAGGCGATTTACAGCAGCAGCGGACCGGGAGGCGACGACAGCAGCAGCGACCGGGAGGCGATTACAGCAGCAGCGGACCGGGAGGCGACGGCAGCAGCAGCGAACCTCGGGAGGCGACGGCAGC
The DNA here is from genome assembly GCA_036884735.1 of Huso huso. Taxonomy (NCBI): domain Eukaryota; kingdom Metazoa; phylum Chordata; class Actinopteri; order Acipenseriformes; family Acipenseridae; genus Huso; species Huso huso. The sequence goes on from JAHFZB010000682.1 coordinate 13,657, forward strand.
AGCAGCGAACCTCGAGGCGACGGCAGCAGCAGCGGACGGGAGGCGACGGATGGCAGCAGCGGACCCGGGAGGCGACGGCAGCAGCAGCGGACCTCGGGAGGCGAACTCAGGAGGGGAGCCCCTGGCCATGGAGGCGGCAGCGGAGCTCCACTTCTCCCTCGCACCTGTATCCTGTGGGGAACAAAAGGCAGCCCCAGGCGATGCGGAGCAACAGGCAGCCCCAGGCGATGCGGAGCAACAGGCAGCCCCAGGCGATGCGCGGAGCAACAGGCAGCCCCAGGCGATCCAGGCGTGGCATCCTGAGCGGAGCGGGCGTGGGATCCCTGGGCGGTGCGAGGCTGGCATCCTTGACGGTGCTAGGCTGGCATCCTTGGGCGGTGCGAGGCCGGCATCCTTGGGCGGTGCGAGGCTGGCATCCCCGGGCGGTGCGAGGCAGGCAGGGCCTCCCCTTCAGGCTGCAAAGGCGGCAGGGCCTCCTCCCCTTCTGGCGGCCAAGGCGGCAGGGCCTCCCCTTCTGGCGGCCAAGGTGCAGGGCCTCCTCCCTTCAGGCTGCGAAGGCAGGGCTCCTCCCCTTCAGGCTGCGGGGCGGCAGGGCCTCCCCTCTCTGGCCAAGGCGGCAGGGGCCCTCCTCCAGGCTGCGCAAGGCGGCAGGGCTCCTCCCCTTCAGGCTGCGAAGGCTGAACCAGCAGGCATGCTCCCTCTGCTGGTGGTGGTGGGAGCGACAAGTCGTCCTCCCATGGTGGCGGAGGTGGAACCAGCAGGAACTCTCCCTCTGCTGGCGGAGGTACCTGGGCTGTGGATGTCGGCCTTCCCCCCTCTTGGGCTGTGGACGACCGACTCCCCCTCTTGGGCTGTGGACGCACCGACCCCCCTCTTGGGCTGTGGACGCACCGACTCCCCCTCTTGGGCTGTGGACGTTGGGCTCCTCCCTTTTTAGGCGCAGGACGTTCGGGCTCCTCCCTTTAGGCGCAGGACGTTCGGGCTCCTCCCTTCCAGGCGAGGGACGCCTGGCTCCTCCCACTCCAGGTCCGTGTCTTGAAGACCTCCAGGCAGTGGTGCTCCTCATGCCCGTACCTCATGCAGTTGGTGCACCACCTCTTCCCCGTTCCACTTTTCCTCTCTGCCTCCTCCTCCTCCTCACCTCTGTCTGTGTCCCCTCCTCCTGCCATATGGGGAAGGTGCCAGGGGAAATGTGCCATGGCTCCCCACAGTTGAAACACCACCTCCCCAACAGGCAGGTAAGGCAGACTTGCTGCGGCTGTTGCTGCTGCAGCGGCTGCTGTCTCCTCATCCTCCTCTTTCCTCTCATCCTTCTTCCTCACCCTCCTTTCTCCACACACTAAAAACGAAAAAAAAACGAAAAAGCTGCAGTACCTCTTCTGCCTGGGCCCTGAGGCGCTTCACGATCCCACTTCTGACACCACGTGTGACAGGAATGACGAGTCAGGAATGACGTCAGGCAGAAGCAGGAAGGAAAATAAAACTGACACCGGGGAAGTACTGCAGTTCAAATGGCGTTTGCCGTTTTTATTAAGCAAACAAAAATAAATAAAATATTTAAACAGAAAACACCGCTCACAGAGCAAAATAAAAGGTTTAAACAAAATAAAGTCACGAACACTACAACCCGTCAGGCTGGGCAATCGCCTTCACTGACGCTATCTGGTTAGTTTCGTTTTTTAAATAACATTTCTCTCGCCTCCGTCTCTACTCGCTCTCTCTTTAACACCCCACCCCGAGCTAGAGAGCTGCAGCCTTTATATCGTGGCCGAGGGGTTTAACTAGCTTGCAATTAATTATTCTATTGCCCTCGCCACAATCTGCACGAGTTTATTAATTACTTCTGTGGATGGGGTTTCCCATCCACGCTACTAAATAAATCGGCTACGCCGTCAAAATCCCAAACAATAAAACATACGGTGCTCGCCGACATAAATATAATAATCAAAATAAACAAACACAACAATCTGCACAGGGGCGGAGGGGAGACCCCATCTAAAAAATAAATAAACAATATACAGGGCTGCTCGCCCTGTTACAAATGTATATATATATCGTACTGTAATAGAGGTTTGTATCGTGACCAAAAGCACAACATACACCCACCCCCTCGTTATATCGCCCCTCACTATACTGCGGATTTGGATATATCACGGTCCTGGAGTTGGCTCCTCATTTTACAGTCTAACTGCACATGTCGTAGCTGAAATATACATTCATTTTGAATTACTGTTTGTTTTACTGCACTGCATATCACAAACAAAAATATACAAAACAATTAAAAACAAGCATTAATATCATACTGTTATCATATACACACGCATTGCACAATAACACAAATCAAATTAAACATCTACTTACTGAAGAGGTTTTTATTTTAGCCAATGAGGTGTTCACTTGTGGCAGCAATGCACTAAAAAGTCACAGGGCAGTGACGTCCGCTCCCTAAACAAGCCTCCTATGCTGGGAATGGATTCTTTCAATCCAGTGGGGTTTGTGCATTTGAGAAAGGAGAGGAAGACTCATGAAATTAATTGAGACTTAAGTTGATGAGAAGCAATTACCCTCCGTAGTATTTAATTAACACGGTGTGCTGCTTTTTTATATGAAAAATGAGAAAAAAGTGGATTGTAGAGGATTTATCTTGACCCTGACGCCCGATAAAACGAGGGAGGATTGTACAGTATTTGTTAGCCTATTTGTTTTCTATGGGTCTCGCTGTATCAAGAGCCCCTCGATATATATAGTGGATTTATATTGGACCCTGACACCTGTGATATATTGAGTGGGTGGGTGCTCATTGTAGTTCACCAGGTGGTTCTTGAGTGAAGAATACGTGTTTTATAATAATCTCATAGTTCATCACTTCTTATTATGTATCATACAGGTAGCCCAGCAGGACCATCCCATGTATCGTGATACATATTGCATTGCAACCTGCAATTCATGTAAATGTGCATTGTAACACTCCTGGCCCTTATACAAGTTTACCACAGTATCTTTTCATGATATTTTGCAGGTTTATCATGCTTGTCTCATGGATATACAATGCATTGAAGAGTTTGCACTGGTTTGCATTGTTTATTAATGTGATTTACTATTCCTCACTATTCTTTACAATGCTTACCTATTCTTTACCATGCTTTCACTATCCTTTCTTACACTTCGCTAAGCAGGGTTCTGGCAGGGAACTCACTTTAACCTTAGATCAAATCACACAACATCAAAACAATCTTTTCAAATTAACTGAAGCCTTTTGTCCAGAAAATATACCTCTCCATATCCTTAATAATGCAAAACATAAAGGAAGGACTGTTTACAGATCTGGAGAAGCATAACAATGAGCTAAGGGAAGACAGACGTTGCATCACAAGGAACTTATAGACTTCCGGTTGCTAGTTGAATGGAGTAGGCGTACCTGCAGCTCGCTCCCACTTATTTACTATTATTTTGGTATACAACCCTAGTACATCGCTTTTTAACCTAAAAATACATGTGCTCTGCTCCAGGCAGGAGGTGGTGGGAGGCAGAGGCAGCAGTCGGGATGTCTTCAGATTTGAAGATTGAACATGTTGAATTTTTTTCAGACGCAGTTTCGTTCAGATGTGATCAGTCTGTTCGTGCGCGGCGGTTGCCGACCAAGACTGACTGAGACCGATTAATCATTAGGGTGTCAACCAATGGTGAAGCAGGTTTAAATAACGTAGCTTGTCATGTAACTTGTCATACAAGATGGCGGAATATTGACAGCTTTAGTTCCACAGGTAAAAAATACATTAGTCTTGAATTGTCCGAATTAAAAATACCATATGTGCACATTTGAATAGTGTTTTTTAGGCGTTTACTAATCAAAGGTAAATTATCAATTTACCTTTTTATTATCAATCTACTGGCAGCCTATATTTTCTTACTGCGCTAAAACAGAAGTAACCAGTGTGTCGATCTCCAATAGGTCACAAATCACAAGCCCCTAGATCCACATGTTAAGAAAACGCTAAAAGTCAAATTAAAAAATCAATAGGTTGATTTTATTTACCACAGGCTAAAGTGTAATAGACAAGCTATACAAAGAGTCAAACACTGCCACGAAACGTTTGCACGGTGTAAATAGTAAATTACCATCTAATCAGCATACGATGCCATGCATAATATGAGGGTCGCAATGTTGAGCTAAGTTAATACAAAAATATGTAGTATTAATTACATTTATACATAGTAATTACCAGAATCTAGTTGTGGTCCGTCTAATTCAGTCTTAGTAGTGTGCGACACCCAGTCAGGAAAAACTCAATTGTGACATCAAAACAAAAACTGAGCACAATTGATCGTAGAATCTGTGCATACCAGATGAGATGAGTTGGGATGGCTTGAGTCGGGCTGTGTGTGGCGAGCTTAAGGGGGAGGTGGGTGAGGCAGCTCTTCCATTCAAACTTTCACTGCAAGTCCAGAGGTGCAGCCATTTTGATCCACAAACCGATCCCTTTGTTAGCTCCCACGCAGTGCAGACCCGAATGGTCGTTATGTGATTGTAACTGGAAAACTTTCTAATACCCTCTTGCCCTGGCTAATGTTTAATGCTCCTAACTGGAATGACAATGATTTGATTTCTGGCATCCTTGCCTGACTTAAATTCTCATCATGTGATTTTGGGGGGTGACTTTACTGTACCCTGAACCCCACTTTAGATCGCTCCAGTGCTAAATTTAGTTCTCCTTCAAAATCTGCCCAAACTATTCAATCTTTTCTTGAAACTTACAGAATCCCTAACCCTGGCATTTTTTACATCCTGCTACCGGCAATATTCTTTCTTTTCCCTGTCCATCACGCTTCAATTGTTTTTTTTTATACGATAAATTACTCCCATACATTCATTCCTGTACTTATAACAGTATAGTTATTTCCGATCATTCCCCCACTAACATTAGAACTTCTTTTCCCAATCAATCTACCTAATTGATCTTATTTTAATCTTGATAAAAAATATGCAAACACCTCTTCCCACAAACTTTCCAGTTACCAGGCGGAACAGCTCCTGCAAAAATCCAGTCATAAATACTGTGAGCATAGTGACAAGGCTGGTAAAGTTCTTGCTCATCAGCTTCATCAGTCTGTTGCATCTCATTTAATCCCAGATTCACACAGCATCTGGTTTCTCTCATCTGACCTGCAGGAGATCAGTATTCAGTTTGAACATTTTCTCCAACCCTATGGGTCTGAATCTTCTGACCCCTCATTAATTAACCTTTCTTTGAGCGACTTGAAACTCCTTGCACTGATCAACAGCCTAAAAGCTGATTTGGATAAACCTTCTCTTTGGATGAAATAACTCAGGCTATTAAATCTATGCAGAGTGGCATGTCCCCAGGCCAGATGGCTTCCCAATTACATTTTTCCTGCAATTATCCCTGTTGTGTTCAATGTTTTGGAATCTTTTAAATCAAAATCTACTGCCAATGCTTAGTCCAAGCCTCGCCTCGCTACTCCTCAAAAGAATAGAGACCCATTAGATTGGGGATTGTATCGCCTAGTTTCACTCCCTTAATGTGGATATTAAAATCTTGGCAAAATTCTCGCCTGTCGCCTAAATGATGTCATCCCATCAATATCTATGGATCAGACTGGCTTTATTCCAAACAGACACTCATTCTTTAACTGAAGGCACCTTTTCAATGTTATATACATTTTCCATCGCTACCTCTTGATGAGGTTCTGATTTCACTAGACACAGAAAAAGCTTTTGACCGCTGGAGTGGAATTATCTAGGTTTGGGTTTGGCCTCTAATTTCATATCTTGGGTCAAACTTTGCTCAGCCCCTATGGCCTCAGTCTGCACAAACAACACTCACTCTAAATACTTTCCCTACACGTAGTACAGACAGGGGTGCCCCCTAGTCCCCTTCTTTGCTATTGCCATTGAGCCCTCTTTATTTCCCCTGCATAGTAATCAGGCTGTGAGGGGGACCTGTGGGGGAGGGAGCACAAGGTCTCACCTATGCAGATGATGTTTTGCTTTCAGATCCTGCTTCCTCCCTCCCACACGCCTTTCTCCATATTGGATGATTTTGGCAGGTTTTCAGGATATAACCTAAACTTAAATAAAAGCAACTTATTCCCCTTAAATGCTTTAACCAAACAGTACCTCTCAAAACTCTACCATTCAAAATCTCCTCTGACAAATTCTTTTTCAGCATTTCAGTCACATGATCAGACTCAGATATTTTTAAATCAAACTTTACCCCCCTTCTAGAGCACTAGCTAGACATGGCACACTGGTCTGCTCTGGCCTCTTTCTCTAACTGGTTGCATTAAGTCTATTAAATGAATATGCCCTTACATTTCTTTATCCCTTCCAGTGCATTCCAATCGCTATAAATATCGTTATAAAATCTTTTGTTAGCACTTTAGATCAGTTGATCTGCATTTATCTGGAACAAAAAGGTGTTGGGAGTATTCACAATGCTTTTAAACAAAGATCAAAACCCTGGGGGTCTAGCATTGCCTAACTTCCAGTTTTATTACTGGTCAGGCTAACATCCTCACTATGGCTTACTGGCTCCATGCTCAGCCTCTGGAGAAGGACCTTCTCGGCTACAAATAGAGGTGGCTTCATGTGTGTCGACATCTTTATCTGCACTTTTATGTTCACCCCTCCTCTTTCTACCTCTGTTTAGTGCTAAACGATAGTCCAGCAATCTCTTTAAAATGTGGTCACAGTTTAGGGGCATTTTGGCCTGCAGTCCATTTCATGTTCTCTTATCAACACCAACCACCTGTTTCAGCCCTCTCTTATGGATACTATTATTCCGTGTCTGCTACAGAAATGGTATTCATTCCTTTAAAAATCTATATTTCGATAATGTTTCTATTTCATTTGACCAGCTCTCCAAAAATTTACTTACTAAGATCAAATTTTTTCTGCTACTTACAAGTTCGGAACTTTGTGCAAAATAGAATAATGCAGTTTCCTCAACTACCATCTGAATCCCCTATTGATAGTATATTGAAGATAAATTATTATTATTATTATTATTATTTATTTTAGCAGACGCTTTATCCAGGGCGACTTGAAATTGTTACAAGATATCACATTATTTTTACATACAATTACCCATTTATACAGTTGGGTTTTTACTGGAGCAATCTAGGCAAGTACCTTGCTCAAGGGTACAGCAGCAGTGTCCCCTACCAGGGGATTGAACCCACAACCCTCCGGTCAAGAGCCCAAAGCCCTAACCACTACTCCAAACTGCTGCCCCAAAAAATCCTATTTGCAATTGAGCAATAGCCCAATATACAGCATTATTTTCCTCTACACTGCCCCTCATTAGACACACTAAAAAAACTGTGGGAACAAGATCTGGGCATTATATTCCCAGAAAGTGCGGGAATTGCATTCTATCAAAGGTACACTTCCTCTGTCTGTGCCTTGACCTGACCTGTGACAGATGCACAGGCTCCAGCCTCTATCATTCACATGTTTGGGTTGCCCCAGGTTGGCTCCTTTGGATCTCAATTTTTGAGAGCTTTTCACAAATGACCCAGGTATCTATTGATCCCTCACCCCTTATTGCATTGTTTGTGTAATTCCCAGTGGTGTCTTGCTCTCACAAAGGTACAAGCAGACCCCTTGGCATGTGCTACCTTACTGGTCAGACGCCCCATATTGCTAAACTGGAAGCAAGCTGCTCACCCTCTTTACCCACTGGACCTGGGATGTCTTACAATTCCTTAAACTTGACAAAAAGTACATCCTGCAAAGCTTCTACTGATAGATTTAGCACTGATGGCAGCCTTTTATATCCCACTTCAGGGAATTAGGCAGGGGTGGAGGTAGGGATCTAGGCATGTTATAACCTCTCCACAACCTCTGTGAACTCCCTTTGACCCATCAAAAATTACATGTTATTTTATTAATTTTATTTTTTGTATTTTTTGAATTTTTAAATTAAAAAAAAAAAACATTCTTTGTATGTTTTGTTTTTCCCCCTCTCCCCAATATTTTCTTTTCTTTGTGTTGTGAAATGATTTAGTGATGTTTTCATAAATCCATCTTTTGTACCACTTTGAAAATCAATAAAAACAATTAGTTATTAAACAATTAAACAATTACTTTAATGTACATCTTCTAATACCAAAACCCAGCTGTGTTTAAATAGACATTAATGAACGGATATTGTTGTAGAATCTCAATTTACAACCAAAGAAAAATGTATGTAGTGTTCAGATTATTTTTTTACATCAGACAAGGAATACATGTTAAAATTCAAAATATAGAAAAGAGAGAACTGCACACTAATTGCGCTTCAAAAATGTATATCTTTATTCATAAAACATATTGTCAATGTTTCGACAGAAGTGCCTTTGTCAGGCTGTCACAATAAAGGGTCCGACACTGCAGTAGACGAGGCTTCAGCCTTGTGAATCCTTGCTCCTCATCTACTTGGTTTGCAGACCCCTTTCTTTCCCTAAAATGAAAAGGTGCATATTCTGGTTCTGGGTGTTTGAAAAACTGTGTGGGAGGCAGGAGCCCTGGGCAAGAGGGAGTTACTGTGTGGGTATTTGTTGTAAGTAGTGTGTGTAAATATTGTACATAGTGTGACAGATGAACACTCTCCGCTCTAATGAGCCTGGAGTGGGTCTTATTCTGTGGTTGGAGCCTTAATTATCCATTAAAAAATAATTACCTTCGCACTAGAAGCCTCGCGGCGGTCATTTTGGCAGTTTTTGGTTTTAAATGTAATTTTCTCCAGTCGTAACACATGTGGGGCTGGATTCGTGTACCTGTCTGTATAAATTAAATATTCAAAGCATGAAACACCGAGTACAGAAATAAAGGAGATATATTACATTATACCTAGCCCGGGAGCAGTCACATTGACGGCCACACAGAAAATAATTGTATTTTTGATTTTACAGAACGGTATTCTACTTTATTATTTTTATTTACTAGTCCGGCAATGTGTTTAGCTGTAATCAGATTAGTCTCTACTCTCTGTCTGGTGAATGACTGACAGTCTATTGTTTTCTATCAGGCTTTGAAGGCTGGCGCCTGCTTGCCAGCTGTGCTTTTGGTCAGTCTATTAGCATAGGGACTAGTGAAAATAAATACCAGAGCGCGGAGTTTTATAACGCAACAAAATATGGAGTTGATGTTTTTGAGATCAGATGGCACGGAAGTATTCTGTGAAAGCTGGCTCCCTAATGTGGTCTGTTCAGGTGTTTTACAATGTATTGGACCCAGCAGCCATCAACTGAGAAGAATTTACCAAGAGAGAATATATTTTACAGTTAGCACAGGAACTTCGCAAGAAGCATTTGGAACAGAGGGGACTGCCAAGCGTGTACCCACAGCTGAAGCTGGCAACCCGCTGAGAGCCACAAGAGACGCAGTGCCAGGTTGGCAAGTGCAATAAAATAAAACTTGGGACAGCTGTGCCCTGTGCAGAAAGGCTGAAGTGGGAGAAGAATTATCTGTGTTGATTGTGAACAGCCTTAGACTCAAGGTAAAGGAATACCCTTTGTCGAAAAAAAGAAAATAAATTAGAATTTAATATAACTTGTGCTATGATTCTTGTTTTTTCTAAGTTTATTTATCTATGTTGTTCAGTTGTTTTTGCTCATCTGATAATAAACCGATTGCTGATGAAAAGTTAAAATGTATTGTTATCGCTTCAGTTTTATAAATATGTATGTTTTATAAAACCGATGTCTGTTCAGATGTTTATTTATTTACATTTTCTTATATATACAGGGCAGGTCGGGAGGAGATTTACAACAAAACTCATTGTATTTCGTCACAGTGACGCACGAATAAAAAAAAATTATTGAAGAAGGAACCGAAACCACGACGACCCGGTGTGTAACCGGGCCTGATTTAATTATTGAAGAAGGAACCGGAAATCACGACGACCCGGTGTGTAACCGGGGTCGGATTTAATTATTGAAGAAGGAACCCAAACCACGACGACCGTGTGTAAAACCGGAATCAGGTTTAATTATTGAAGAAGGAACCGGAAACCACGACCGTGTGTAACCGGGGTCAGGGTTTAATTATTGAAGAAGGAACCAAAACCACGACGACCGTGTGTGTAACCGGGGTCAGGTTTAATTATTGAAGAAGTAACCAAAAACCAATTAATCGGCCAGAGTAGGAGTAGTTGCCCTCCTTTTATAAAGTGCTGACAATAATATATAAAAATTGCACTAATCAAATCAAAAGTGTAAAATTATAAAAATAAAACATACAAGTGACAAATAAATACGTGACAGATACCCGCGGGCATTATTGACCCTGTTACACCTGGTGTGTAATTCTTAGAATGGCGGTTTGTGATTTACATGAATAACCTACAAACACAAGAGGTGCTAAAAGCGTGAGCTGCAAAAAGCCTGTGAAAAAGAAGTTCAGAAAAAGTGTACGCAAAGTTTCTTGAAACGTGTTGAGTTGGACCATATTCCAGGTGAAAACACACAGATGGTTCTGCTACCGCACATCTGACACTTTCTTAGTTATTGAGGAGGATGCTGATTTGGGTTTATCAGGCTTTGGAGTCCCCGACTCTGGAACTGAGGTAAGCACTGGATTGTTGGGTGCTGGAGTCTCTGATTCTGGCACAGAGGTTGCCGTTCAATTGTTGGGTATGGGACAGAAAGTTGCCCGGTAGTTGCTAGTGCAACTTTTATGGACGTGGTCACTGATGCTTTAGACTAGAGCAAGGCCTCACATAACCTTATACCAGAACTTAATTCAGAAGCTGATAGCCTGCAAACAAAACATGACAGAGTTTTCATTGCTTGTTTTGGCCGAGATGTATTATACTGTCTTATCAAAAAAGGTAGAGTCCGGATGTCGACATTCCTATGGCTTGCGGGTTTACTTGGTGGCCTTCAAGATGCTTTATTGAATTACGATCTTCTGGGCTCCTTGCATGTAAGGAAGCTGCTGTAGGAATATCCACGCCCAGAATAAAGAGAAACATCTCGGAGGATGAAAGTAATGCCAGGCGAATGGACAAAAGATGAAAGCTCATCAGATCCTGAAAAGGTTTTTGAATGGTTTTCAACACTATTTGTATTAGGATGTAAGTCAGAGAAAGGTTGCTATTTTGACGGGCTAGAAACTAAAGTCTCAGCAGCGAAAAAACCCTAAAAAGGCATGTGCCTAAACTTGGCAAGCAGCTTGGCAGGAGAGGATTTAAACCTGAAAGCTTTGAGAATGAGACCTGTGACAGAGATCGAATGAGTCTTAGTGTTAGATCTCCCTCTCGACCTGTGAGAGCACGGTAAACGAGGAACAGAGTACCCTTAATGAAATGGCATGACAATTTATTCAGAGGGTAGATGGAAGTCGGTCAGTTCGAAGGGGCGGAGCTATGCGCACCAAGCTCAGTGACCCAGACGGTGGCGGCATGGGCATCCGAGGACTGGAGGAGCGGATGCGCTCGTTAACCTCGGGTCATGGGCGAGGGTATAAATAGGGGGCATGGCTTGAGTGATCTGTTCCTTTGCATATGGTTAAATTATATGACCAAGAAGGAGCCCGACAGGGAATCGACCGTGAGTGTTTTGTGTCTGTGTCCTAACACTGTGTGTCTTGTGTGTTGTTTTCTCACTAAAGATTACTGAGCCATCCGAGCTGCAGCCGCAGGGCCAGCTTAAAACCCGGACTTCACCAATCACCTTTTCACTACCGGAACTGTCTTTTTGTTTGCAACCTTTTAGCACTTGAATCACGCACTGTCTTTGTGTTTGTGTTTAGTGTGGGTGTCTGGACGGGACTTTGGGGTTGCGGGTCAAACCCGTAGGATTATAAATAGAAGTGATACACGCCGCTGTATCACTTCCAGCACTATTATTATTTACAGGTTTTGCCTTGAGGCTCTGGACATTTATTAAATTAAATAAACACCCTTGCACCTGTACCAACGTTTGTCTGTGTGATTATTCTGCACTGCACTCACCTGCACGTCATTACCACTTTGCCACAAGACCCTTCGGCAGTTTTTGCAAACTAATCTTTAAGGATGACTTGGAAAAGAAGGTGCCCATTGATCTCCTTAGATACATTCACAAAAGATAGTTAGATGCAAGTTTCCCAAACACAGAAGCAGCACTACACATTTTTTGCTGTCTTCTGTAACTGTGGCTGCTATGAAAAAGAGTTTTAGCAAAGCTAAAATTAACCAAGACCTATCTAAGAATGCCCACGGAGCAAGAAAGGGTAAGCGATCTGCATTCATTTCTATAGAGCTCTCAGCTACAAGGACAGGCTAGGATGAGCTATCATGACATTACTTCAGAGAATGCTAGAAAGGTCCCTTTTACTGGTTCAGCAGTAAACAAAACTAAAACGCTTTTGTAACTTTATAACTGTGGTGCTTTGGTGTGGTATATGGTACTACCTCCAGTAAAGTACAGTAAACCTCGCTATAACGAACCTGTTGGGGTCCAAGCCTTTTGTTCGAACCAAGTAACTACAAACCAGTAAGCCTGTCTTCTATTAAATGTAAACTTATGGAAACTATAATAAGATCCAAAATGGAAAATTATAATAAGATCCAAAATGGAAAATTACCTATATGGTAACAATATCCTGGGAGACAGTCAGCATGTTTTTAGGAAAGGGAGATCGTGTCTAACTAACCTGCTTGATTTTTTTGAGGATGCAGCATCGACAATGGATAATTGCAAAGCATACGACATGGTTTATTTAGATTTCCAGAAAGCTTTTGACAAAGTTCAGCATAAAAGATTAATTCTCAAACTGAACGCAGTAGGGATTCAAGGAAATGCATGCACATGGATTAGGAGTGGTTAACATGTATAAAAAAGAAAGTAATGATTAGAGGAGAAACTCAAAATGGAGCGAGGTAACCAGTGGTGTACCACAGATTTGGTCCCTGCTATTAATAATCTACATTAATGATTTAGATTCTGGTATAGTAAGCAGACTTGTTAAATTTGCAGATGTCACAAAATAGGAGAGGAGTGGCAAACACTATTGCAGCAGCAAAGGTCATTCAAATGATCTAGACAGCATTCAGAACTGGGCAGACACATGGCAAATGACATTTAATAGAGAAAGTGTAAAGTAGTATAAATGAGGCAATAAAAAATGTGCATTATAAATATCATATGAGAGATACTGAAATTGAAAAAGGGATCTGTATGAAAAGACCTGGGAGTTTATGTTGACTCAGAAATGTCTTCATCTAGACAAGGAAGCTATAAAAAAGGCCAACAAGATGCTCAGATATATTGTGAGAAGTGCTGAATTTAAATCAAGGGAAGTAATGTTAAAACTTTACAATGCATTAGTAAGACCACCTCGAATATTGTGTTCAGTTCTTGGTCTCGTTGCAAAGGATATTGCTGCTCTAGAAAGAGCGCAAAGAAGAGCAACCAGAATTATCCCAGGTTTAAAAGGCATGTCGTATGCAGACAGGCTAAAAGAATTGAATCTATTCAGTCTTGAACAAAGAAGACTACACAGTGATCTGATTCAAACATTCAAAATCCTAAAAGGTATAGACAATGTCGACCCAGGGACTTTTGACCTGAAAAAGAAACAAGGACCAGGGGTCACAAATGGGATTAGATAAAGGGGCATTCAGAACAGAAAATAGGAGGCACCTTTTTACACAGAGAATTGTGAGGGTCTGGAACCATCTCCCCAGTAATGTTGTTGAAGCCAACACCCCTAGCGATCCTTCAAGAAGCTGCTTGATGAGATTCTGGGATCAATAAGCTACTAACAACCAAACGAGCAAGATGGGCTGAATGGCCTCCTCTCGTTTTTAAACTTTCTTATGTTCTTATGTTCTCATGTTATATAGAGGGGTCCATTATAGCAAAAGGACAATCTAAATGAATGATAAACTGTTGGAGTAAGTTAATGAGATGAGATTGTGAATAAAAGTAGAATTACATGTACCTGTTCGTTGCATAGGTGCAGTATTCTGCCTTTGCTTTATCATATTCATTAAAGAATTAAAACACAAAATTGAAGCTGAGTTTTTATTCCAAATCAACCCAACAAGGAAAAGTCATCAGATCCTCAAGTTTTTTTTTTATTGTTGTTGTTTTTTCTTTATTCAATTTTGCTTTACGCATGGTTGCTGAACAAGCCAAAAAACAGAGTGCTTTGACAACCTATATTCACGACAGGGACATGCCTGAGTTACTCCTTTTTTCAAACCATCAATATAGTTTCCAGCTTTGTTGCAACATAAAATGATTTTTCGTTCGGAGGCATAGTTACACGGCTCACGCTTTTATTAATACAGAAGAGTTGACTTCACTGTGGAGGTGGCATCCCGCATGACAGACCGGGATGTTAACAGTGTGGATTTATTATCACTTTTATTTTTTATTTATGGTCCAGGGCCAGGTTCATTATAATGAAGGCTTTTATAGTGAGGTGTACTGTACTCTACTTGATGCTCTTTCTCATTAGAAACATCAGCTCTTATCTGCTATGAGACCATTTCACAATGAAAGGCACTTGAAAGGAGTTTCAGCAATCAGGGGGGTTGTCAGTCAGCTAATCAGATTTCACAATGTGGTTCAGCTCTCTGTTAAACACAGGGCTTGTCTGTAACAGAGTAGATAAACTTTTGCCACTTGAAAATATTTCTTCACTGAAGATATTCATCAGAAAAGAGGAATCACAAAATTCAAAGGGCATAAACAATAAGGGGCATACTATAGACCGCCAAATTCAGATACCAAACAAAATAATCTGTTATACAATGACATTAAAAATGTGTGTAGCAAAGGAGAAGCCATGCTAATGGGGGGATTTCAGCTTCCCAGATAAAATGGGAGAACCGTGGGGAACACGACAGCCAAAATTGAAATGGTAGAAATGACAAATGATTGCTTCCTAACACTTTACTGTTTGTTTTGCTGGGACAAGGTTGCCCCAATGGTTTCTTGAAACTTGGCTTGTTTTTGATATGCCCACTTTAAATGGCTGAGCACTTTGATAACTTGACATTTTTTCACATTTCCAATGCGTTTTTTGTTTTCAGATGGTGAAAACGATAACTGCCTTTGATCTTGCATCAATCTTCACAATCTTCATAATTATGAGGGCCTATGTATTTGTGCACAGGTTTAGCTACAAAATATTAGGATAGCATTTCTTATTACACAGCTAGTAAAATCTTTTGTATCTAAACTGCTTCTAACAGGCTTTTGAGAAGAAACAGCTTGTTTACAAGAATGTCTTGAAAGCATACAGTGACTATTGAGCCTCCGCCTTGATCTCCTGTTTATCAAGCAGTGAGCTGTAACTGATATACTTGAACAGAACACCACTGTTCTGTCTGGCTCCCTGCACAACATTATCTATCTGCCTGACAGATGACCTGTGCTCTGTGTCAAGCACTGGTTGCAGGGGCAGAAAGACCAGGCTGCAGTTGAAGACCCAGGAATTGTAACAGGAAAACAAACGATGTACTGGGGGTGTTGGCTCTCGTTGACTTGGCAAGATAGATTCTGATGCTCTTGAGTCCCTGTTTTCAGAACCAGTGGTCCAAATCAGACGCAGGGAGCACCACACACAGGCATTGCACACACACCACAGCCCACTGGGTGTTCACGCTGCTCGCATCCCTCAGGAGCTACGTCAATATGAAATGCTTTTTGAACTTCACGCTGGATGTCGAATGCCACATGTGGGGCTGTAGACATATGTGCTCCAGCTGCTCCTGGGATGTTTGTGCTCCCTTACAAGCACGGCTGTCCCTCAGGCACTCCTGATGCCCAGCCAGCACCTACACTAGGGTGATGACATTCATCCTGCACCAGCACAGACCCGGATTAGCCAGGGAAGGAGTGAGCATGTCGGGGCTGAATACTGAGAGCGAAGAGCTTTAACCCAGGATGAAGACCTGAGAACTAAGCTTTTGTTTCTGTAGTTCTAGGAATATGAAAAGTATTTTTTTTTTTATTATTCCATATAGAATGTTTTTATAAAAACTATTTGAATATTTTTCTTGCTAGTTTTATAATATTGTTGTCTTTTGGTTTCAAGAAAAATGGGGCACACTTTGTCCATTTTTACTAGAAAAGGGGGATAAAGCAATCGCACATGTGGGGAGGTGTTGGTTGTGTCAGTACTCAGGTATGCTTTGAGACACGGGGAGGCGTTGGTTGTGTCAGTACTCAGGTATGCTGTGAGACACGGGAGGCGTTGGTTGTCAGTACTCAGATATGCTGTGAGACACGGGAGGCGGTTGTTTGTCAGTACTCAGGTATGCTGTGAGACACGGGAGGCGTTGGTTGTGTCAGTACTCAGGTATGCTGTGAGACACGGGGAGGCGTTGGTTGTGTCAGTACTCAGATATGCTGTGAGACACGGGGAGGCGTTGGCTGTGTCAGTACTCAGGCATGTGAGACACGGGAGGCGTTGGTTGTGTCAGTACTCAGGTATGCTGTGAGACACGGGGAGGCGTTGGTTGTGTCAGTACTCAGGTATGCTGTGAGACACGGGGGCTGCTATTGTGTCAGTACTCAGGTATGCTGTGAGACATGGGGAGGCGTTGGCTGTGTCAGTACTCAGGTATGCTGTGAGACACGGGAGGCGTTGGTTGTGTCAGTACTCAGGTATGCTGTGAGACACGGGAGGCGTTGGTTGTCAGTACTCAGGTATGCTGTGAGACATGGGAGGCGTTAGTTTGTGTCAGTACTCAGGTATGCTGTGTGAGACATGGGGGGCACGACACCAACAAGCTGTCTTTTCGAGTTCACACCAGCACTCATACAAACAAAACAAGAGATACATCTGGATATTTTTCATTTATTTCAAATAAAAAAGTCAACAGGCTATAGTACAAATCCATGTTTGTTTTCCATATTTAACAGAGTAAGCAAAAGGTAGAATGGATAGGTTTGGGTGTTGCTGATGGTCCTTTAAAAGTACTTACACTGTGGTGGTAGTAGATGTCACTGATTTGTCCCTTTCAGCCAGTCACACACCACTAGAAAGCTCCAGTTGCACTGATGGGCAGTCAGACAAAAATCGATTTAGATTGAACACGATTTTGAATTCTGAGTACATTGTAAGTTCTCAGTTGTACCATGGACCATACAAAATATAAATTAACTTACTGCCACTCCATTAATCTTTCTGTCTTACTGAATGGGGAGCACTGTTTGGAACAATGTAATGCGTAATTAAACCATTTCACAATGTCTGCTTTCCAGACAGATTGTGCTTTTGAACTTTGTACAATCAAATATTTGTAACCGTGGCGCTAAGTTTTAGATTAATAATGTTTCACAGAGTGCATATAGAGCAGATACAAAGCGTCATTTTCAACTGTTATAGTTACATTCAAATGTGTAAAAATAAAGTTACCTATTTGTGTTGATTATTTAATTTGTGCAATGTAACTTTTAACATGACTTAAATACACCGTTCCAATTACAAAAGTGTTACAATGTATTCAGTTTATTCATTGTATTTAAATATATATTTATTTATTTCGTTTTCAATATTGGCCAAATTTTTAGCAAAAGACTGATTTGGATTCTCCAGACAAGCTGGAAGCCAGATGAAGACTGATTTCAGATTCTCCAGACAAGCTGGAAGCCAGATGAAGACTGATTTCAGATTCTCCAGACAAGCTGGAGCCAGATGAAGACTGATTTCAGATTCTCCAGACAAGCTGGAAGCCAGATGACTGCATCACCTGCTAGAGACGCTGGTCTCTGGGTGGCTGGTGTTGTGGTAGGAGCCCCAACACAGTCCTGCAGTTGGATCCAGGGTAACAGCAAGGACAGCACACCTACTGAGGACCTCTTACTGCAAACACTCTAAAGGAACAGCAAAAAAACACCTACAAGTAAACCAAAAGGAACAGACAATATATCACATCTTACACAAAAAGCATTCACCTGGAGAGCTGTAATTAAGTTTGAGCAATGCAACCCAACCTAAAATGA
>JAHFZB010000683.1:0-31550 GCA_036884735.1 Huso huso
ATGTTTTGTAACAACTTCTTTCATTTCTTTGAGTACTATTGGGAGGATCTCATCCGCCCAGGGACGTACTTATTTAAGAGCTCCCAACCCACTTCTGCCTCTACGGTTATTGTATTGTTAAAACTGATAGGGAAATAGGTCGACATGTATGTTGTGTGTCCCTCCTTTTGTAAAAATTCAGAAAAGTAATCATTTAATATATTTGTTATTTTTTTCTTTCATCTATGATTTTGCCATTTGTGTCTCTTAGACATTTAACCTCCTCTTTGAATGTTCTCTTGTTGTTATAATATTGAAAAAACATTTTGAATTGGTTTTTAGCCCCCTTAGCAATATTGATTTCTATCATCTCTCTTTGGCTCCTTTCTAACTTCCTCTTTGACTTTAGGCTTGTAGTCTTAAGTACTCTTTCTGTGTGTTTTGTTTTGTCCTTTTAAATCCATTTTGTAAAAGTGCCTTTTTCGGCTGAATATTTTTTTAATTGGATCTATTAAACCATTTTGGCCATATTTGTTTTAGATTTAGATTTTGTCTACTTTTGGGATGTAATTGTTTTGTGCCTCTAGTACTACATTTTTAAAAGACAGCCACCCTTTCTGTGGATGTTTTCTATTTTACTCCAATCTACTTCTGTTAGTCTCTGTTTCCATACCTTCATAGTTTGGTGCTTTTCTAAAATTGTAAACCTTAGCTTTAGTCATTACTTTTGGGGTTTTAAAAAATATATCAAATGAGACCATGTTGTGGTCTGAGTTTGCCAATGGCTCTCTGACCTTGTTTTAGTTATTCTTGTCTTCTATTATTTGAAAAAAAGACTAAATCAAGGCATGCCCTCCCTCTAATGGTGCCTTGACAAATTGCTAGGAAGCAGCCTCTCACTTGGTCACTTCCTAACTACTCACTCGCCATCCGTCAAGGCCCCCATTGGTTTTTCCCATTTTATAGGTAGTTGAAACTCCCCATTAGTAGGTATGGCTTTCTCTCTCTTCTACACGCATTTCTAATGTCATTGTAATAACAGATTACTTTTGCTCAGTGTCTGAATTTCTTATGGTCTATAGCATGCTCCTATTATTATGCCCTTTGAATTTGTGTCCATTATTCTGACCCATATTGATTCTGCATTGTCTTTTGTCCTGATTTAACACCTGGGCTTCACATTTCTTATGTATATAGCTACCCCTCCTCTTTCTGCTGGTTCCGCTCTGTTTTTCCTGCATATGCCAGTGTGTACCCACTGATACAGAGCCTGCCTCCATCACTCAGACAACCGTTTCTGTAACACCTATCACATCGTAGTTACTTGTTAGTGCAGTAGCTTCAAGTTCTGGGCTTTTGTTTCTGAGACTTCCTAGCATTAAGATAAATACATTTAATAGTGTCTTACCTGAGTTGTTGCCCTTGTTTTGATGTAGTCTCCCTTCTTGTTTTTGTTTTCTCCCCACTTCTTCCTTAATGATGCCAAAATGCTTTCCATCATCGCTTCGTTTGGGAAGACTCCTCTGCCTTTGTTTGTTTGTGTTTGTGCTGCGTGCTCCTACCTCCCCCGTGTCCCAGAACGCCGCGTGGATTTGAATCAGCTGCTCAGCTTATCAGAAATCCCACCACGGTCACAGCGCCACGAAATTGCTGCCCATGGTCGAAGCAGCCATTACAATTTAAATTCGCCATAGTGATGATACATAAAATGTTGCCCATATTCATAATTACGAAATCACTTCATGGTCAAGCGTTATTACTACCTGCCGCCCAGTATGATCACATGATACTGGCGGGATGCCCATGGTCATGCTGATGAATTCACATGATCATTATCTTAATAAATGCTGCCTATGATAATGTTATTATAAAATCGCTGCCTATGGTCATAAGTTGCTTCAATGCTGCCCATGGTCGCTATAGAAATGCTGACCCATTATCATATGAAATGCTGCTCATGGCTCATGTTACCGAATGATGCCTATGCATCAGCAGCATTTAATCCCTGCCTATGGTCATGTTTCAAATGCCGCCCATGGTCATCTTTACTTCAGAAATTCCACCATGGAGCCTATGTTAAAATCTTCACCATGCATTATGTTACTTAAATGCCTCATGGTCATGTTAGAAAAATCTCGCTTCTATGGTCATAAAGCCACATACATACTAAATTCTGGCCTATGCATCATATAAGCGTTGTAAATTCCCGACCATGTGGTCATGTTACTAACAAGTTAACCATGGTCATAAAATACGAATTCACAATTGAACATATGTTACTTAAAATTCTGCCTTCTATGGTCATGTTTCAAATCTCTACCATGGTCATAGCCACGTAAATCGCCCGTATTGTCATAAAGTACGAATGCTGACTATGGTCATGTTACGAAATGCTGCCCATTGTCAGTGTTATTAATGGAAATGCTGCCTATAGTCGGCGGTGTTATGAAAATACTGCCTATGGTCATGATACAAAGGCAGTTATTAGTTAGAAATGCTGCCCGCTATCATGTCCGGAATGCTGCCCATGGTCATGTTACTTAAATTCTGCCCATGGTCATGTTTCAAATTCCCCATGATCATGTTATTACTTAAATGCTGCCTATGGTCAAAGTTAAGAAAATGCTGCCCATGATCATAAGTTAATTTAATGTTTATAATGGGGTCATGTTACCTATCACTGCCTATATGTATTCGCGCCACGTAACACCGCCTTGCGGTCATTCCAAATGCTGCCTATGGTCATGTTACTAAATCCTGCCCATGTATTATAAAAAATACTAAATGCTGCCCATGGTCATGTTAGAAAGTAACCCTGCCTATGGTCATAAGTTACTAAAAAGCTGCCCTGCTATTCCAAAACACATTGAATGCCGCCCATAGTCATGCTATGAAATGCCGCCTATGGTCATGTTACAAAAATACCGCCTATGGTCATGTTACTTAAATGCCGCTCATGGTCTTGTTAAGAATGCTGCCCATGGTCACAGCCACTTTTAAACTAAATTCTGCCTATGGTCATGTTACTAAATCTCCTGTATATGGTCATGTTATAAATCGCCGCCTATGGTCATTTTACTAAATGCTGCCCATGGTCATGTTACGGAATGCTGCCCATGGAATAGCTATGAAATTTGCCCATGGTCATTTCATAAAATACTGCCTTTTGAGAAATTCTGTCTGGTCATGTTATTAAATGTGCCCAAATGCGATATCAATGGTCATGTTAATAAATGCTGCCCATGGTCACATGTTAATAAATGCTGCCCATGGTCATGTTAAGAATGATGCCGCCTCATGTTACTAGATTCAGCCTGGTTTTCATTTATGAAATACTGCCTATGGTCATGTTACCTTAAATGTCCCATGGTCATGTTTTGAAATACCGCTAATGGTCATATCCGAATGCTGCCATGGTCATGTTAATAAATCCCGCCCATGGTCATGCCATGAAATGCCGCCCATGGTGTTGTTAGAAAATCTCGCCTATGGTCATGTTACTAAATACTGCCCATGGTCATGTTACGAAATTGCCGCCCATGGTCATGCCATGAAATGCCGTCTATGGTCATGTTTTGAATGCTGCCCATCACCATAAAAACCGAATGCTGCCTATGGTCATAACCACAAAATGCCGTCTATGGTCATGTTAATAAATGCTGCCCATGGTCATGTTCAAAATGATGCATATGGGTCATGTTACAGGAATGCAGCTCCATGGTCATCTTACCTAAATGCTGCCCATGGTCATTACATTAAATGCTGCCCATTGTCATGTTAATAAATTCACCCATGGTCATGTTAGAAAATCTCGCCTATGGTCATGTTACTAAATGGCTGCCCATGGTCATAAAGCATTAAATGCTGCCCATGGTCATGATACGAAATGTTGCCCATGGTCATGTTACTTGAAATGCTGCTCATGGTCATGTTCAAATGCTGCCTATGGTCATTTAAATGCCGCCCATGGTCATGTTACAAAATGCTGCCATTGGTCATGTTACTAAATGCCGCCTATAGTCATCTTATTTAAATGCTGCATCCATGGTCATGTTACTTTAAATGCTGCCATGGTCATGTTAAAAATGCTGCCCATGGTCATGTTATTTAATACTGCCAACCATGAGTCATGTTACTTAAATTGCCTATGGTCATAAGCTGCCACGAATACCGCTTATGGTCATATTCTAAATGCTTGCCCATGGTCATGTTACTAAACCTACCCCATGGTCATGTTAACGAAATGCCGCAAATGGTCATGTTAGAAATGTTGCCCATGGTCAGCACGAATGCTGCCTCACATGGTCATGCATTTAAAATGCTGCCCATGGTCATGCTATGAAATCCTGCCCATGGTCAAAGAATTTAAATGCTGCCCATGGTCATGTTTCTAAATGCTGCCATTGGTCATGTTTTAAATGCTGCCCATGGTCATGAGACGAAATGCCGCCTATGGTCATGTTATGAATGCCGCTAATGGTCATGTTAATGAATGCAGCACATGGTCATTTTTTAAATGCCGCCTATGGTCATAAGCGCCACGAAAACGCTCCCCATGGTCATGTTACGAAAATCCACCCATGGTCATTTTACTAAATGCTAACCATGGTCTTTTTTGAGAAATTCGGGCCCTTGGTCATGTTAATTAAATGCTGCCTATGGTCATTTTACCAAATGCTGCCATTATCATAACATTTAAATACTGCCCATGGTCATCATGTTCCGGAATCGCCCATGGAAATGCTAACTAAATGCTGCCTATGGTCATGTTACAAAAAATAGTGCCCATGGTCATGCCACGAAATCTGCCTATGGTCATGTTAAAAAATGCTGCCCATGGTCATTTTAATTAAATTCCACCCACAGTCATACAGAAACCCGCCCATGGTCGGTTAATGTAAATGCCGCCCATGGTCATGTTATGGAAATCAACCTATGGTCATGTTACGAAATGCTGCCCATGGTCATGTTACAAAATGCTGCCCATGGTCATATGTTACGAAATGCTGCCCATGGTCATGTTACTAAATTTGCCTATGGTCATGTTACAAAAAATGATGCCTATGGTCATGTTAATAAAATGCTGTCCATAGTCATGTTAAAAATGCTACAGTAAGGTCATGTTACTAACGCTGATTATGGTCGTTACATTAAATGCCCATTTATGGTCATGTTACTAAATGATGCCATTGGTCATGTTACTAAAACCTGCCCATGGTCGTTAATAAATGCCGCCCATGGTCATGTTCACGTAAATTCCACCTATGGTCATGTTAAAAATTCCCGCCCATGGTCACTTTACTAAATGCTGCCTATGGTCATAACGGAACGCTGCCCATGGTCATGTTACTAAATGCTGCCCATGGTCATAAAAAAAAGACAAATGCTTGCCCATGGTCATGTTAAGAAATTCTGCCCATGGTCATTTTATTTTAAATGCTGCCCATGGTCTTTTAAGAAATGATGCCATTGGTCATGTTTACGAATGCTGCCCATGGTCATGTTGTATGAAATGCTGCCCATGGTCACGTTACGGAATTTTGCTCCATGGTCATGTTAAAGAATGTTGCCATTGGTCTGGTTACTACTAGATGCCTATGGTCATGTTACTTAACACTGCCTTATGGTCATGTTAATGAAATGCTGTATATGGTCATAAAGTTAGATTTTCAATTCTCTTATGGTGGTTAATAACGTTGCCCATGGTCTATGGTCATAAAAAAAAGCCCATGGTCATGCTATGAAATTTATGGTCGGCAGCCATTTTAAATTCCTGCCCATTGGTCATAAAATCACGTCAAGATGCCATGTTTATCTTACAAAATGTGTCTATGGTCATAGCCATTTAAGTCGCTGCCCATGGTCATGTTATTTAATGCTTTTATAATGGTCATGTTACGAATCACCGCTTCCATGGTCATGTTAATGGGAATGCCGCCCATGGTCATATTCCAGAATGTTGCCTTTGGTCATGTTACTGAAAACCTGAATATGGTTACAGCATTAGATCGCTGCCCATGGTCATGTTAGAAAATGTTGCCCATGGTCATACATTAAAATCCGCCCATGTCATAAGTCACTAAATTCGTCCATAACCGCGCACGAAATGCTGCCCATGTCATCATAAAGCCATCAAATACCGCCCATGGTCATGCCATTTAAATGCTGCTTATGGTCAATGTTACTAAATGCTGCCCATGGTCATGTTATGAATGCCGCCTGTGGTCATGTTACTGAATGCTGCCCATGGTCATAAGTTACGAAACTCACCTATTGTCACAGTTACAAAATGCTGCCTGGCGGTCATTGTACAAAATGCTCACTTATGGTCAAGTTATGAAATGCTGCCCATGGTCATAAAGTTATTTAAATGCCATGGTCATGGTCATGCTATGGAAATAATTGCTTATGGTCATAAAGCATTTAAATTCTGCCCATGGTCATGTTGCGAAATGCTGCTCCATGGTCATCTTACATTGAAACCCGCTGCATGGTCATGGTAGCAGCAGAAATGCTGCCTATGGTCATGTTACAAAATCGCATGGCACGAAATTTATCCTGCGTTACGAAGAAATACCTAATACTGCTCCTTATGTATAGTGATGTTACAAAAATGCCGCCCATGGTCATATTTTAAATGCCGCCCATGGTCATATTACTAAATGCTGCCCATGGTTATGTTACTAAATGCTGCCCATGGTCATGTTAGAAATCGCTGCCCATGGTCATGTTATTAAAAGCCCATGGTCATGTTATGAACGTTCTGAATATGGTCATGTTACTTTAAATGCCGCCTATGGTCAAAATGCCGTTGGTCGTTAAAAAACCGCCCCATGGTCATGTTATAAAAATGCTGCCTTTGGTCATGTTAATAAAATGCCGCCCATGGTCATGTTACTAGATTCGTTTATGGTCATGTTAATTACGAAAAGCTGCCAATGTTCATAAGCGCCACGAATTGCCCATGGTCATCTTACGGAATGTTGCCCATGGTCATGCCATAAAATGCTGCCCATGGTCATCTTACCAAAATCCGCCTATGGTCATGTTACGAACCCTGCATATGGTCATGTTAGAAAACCTGAATATGGTCATGTTACTTTAAATGCCGCCTGGTATGGTCATGTTACGAAACGCCGCCCATGGTCATAGCCACGAAAGACGCTGCCTATGGTCATGTTATGAAATGCCGCCTATGGTCATGTTACAAAATGCGTCCATGGCCATGTTAGTAAATGCTGCCCATATTCATGATACTTAAAATGCCGCCATTGGTTGCGTTAAGAAATGCTGCCAGGCTTTATCAGCGTTACATTGGGGTGCTTTCCACGGTCATGTTAAGAATATCACTGCCGCATATGTATTCGTTATGAACACTGCCCATGGTCATATCAAAATGCTGCCCATGGTCATCTTATCAAAATCTGCCCATGGTCATTTATTTAAATGCTGCCCATGGTCATGTTACGTATTTGCCGCCCATGGTCATGTTAATACCGCAGCAAAGTGATGTTACTAAAATGATGCCCATGGTCATGTTATGAACAATGCCCATGGTCATGCTATGAATGCTAAATTCCATGGTCCTGTTAACACCGGTCATGGTCATGTTAATAAATGCCACCCATGGTCATGTTACTTAAATGCCGCCCATGGTCATGTTACTATTTAAATGCTGAATATGGTCATGTTATGAAATGATGCCTA
Source organism: Huso huso (assembly GCA_036884735.1). Lineage (NCBI taxonomy): Eukaryota > Metazoa > Chordata > Actinopteri > Acipenseriformes > Acipenseridae > Huso > Huso huso. The sequence goes on from JAHFZB010000683.1 coordinate 7,687, forward strand.
TATCATGTTATTACGTTCAGCCTATAGTCATCTTTATTTAAATGCTGCTTATGGTCATGTTTTGAAATGCCGCCCATGGTCATGTTACAAAAATCTCTGCCCATGGTCATGTTACTAAATGCTAACCCGCGGTCAGCGTTATGAATTTCCAGCCTATGGTGTTACTAATGTCACCCCTTCCATGGTCATATTGATTAAATCCCACCCATGGTCATGTTACTTAACACTGATTCATATTCATGTTGTTACAAAATGCCGCTATGGTCATGCATTAAATGTTGCCCATGGTCATGTCGTTTTAAATGCCGTACATGGTTCTTTACGAATGCTGCCTTATGGTCATGTTACTTAAATGCCGCCAATTATAATAAACATAAAAATATAGCTCATGGTCATGTTTAAATGCTGCCCTTTATCATGTTAATTTAAATGCTGCCTATGGTCATCCATACAAAATGCCGTTTGGTGTATGGTCATGTTATTAAATGTTGCCCATGGTCATGTTATAAAATACTGCCCATGGTCATAAAACCAAATGCTGCCCATATCCATGTTAGGAATCCTGCCCATGGAAATGCTAAGAAATGCTACCCATGGTCACAGCCACGAATGCTGCCCATTGTCATGTTATTTAAATGCTGCCCATGGTCATAGCTAAAATACTGCCCATGGTCATGTTAATTAAGTCTTTGCATAATAGCCCTTGTTAGAAAATGCCGCCCATGGTCATGGAATGCAACCCATGGTCATAAAGAAAAAAATGCCGCCCATGGTCATGTTAATGAAATGCTGCCTATGGTCATAAAGCCATTAAAAATTCCGCTTATGGTCATAAACATTTTGCCCTTGCGGTATATTTACGAACTACTAAATGATTATCGTTAAGAAATTTTAATGGTGTTACAATCTTACCAATTCCACACAGTAAGTTACGAAATGCTGCCCATTTTCATTGTTAACTAAATGCTGCCCATGGTCATGTTACTTAAATTCGCCTTTATAGTGATACATGAAATCGCTGCCTTATGGTCATGTTATTCAAATGCCTTATGGTCATAAATTACATTTAAATGCCGCCTTATGGTCATGTTAAAAAATGCTGCCTATGGTCATGTTAAAATTTCCGCCTATGGTCACACTAAATCATGCCCATGGTCATGTTAATATATTGCTGAATATGGTAATGTTAATAAATGCTGCCTATGGTCATGTTACTAAATGCGTTTATGGTCATGTTAAAAAATGCCATTGGTCAGGACAGTTATTTAAATGCTGCCCATGGTCATTAATTTAAATTGCCTATGGTCATAAAGCAAGCTAAAATGCTGCCTATGGTCATAAAAAATTAAAAATGCCGTCATGGTCATTACAAATGTTGCCCATGGTCATGTTATGAAATTGCCCATGGTCATGTTACGAATGACCCATGGTCATCATTATTATTTAAATTCCGCCCATGGTCATGTTACAAAATGCTGCCTATGGTCATAGCGCATTAAAATGCCGCCTATGGTCATGTTATTACTAAATGCTGAATATGGTCATGTTACGAATGCTGCCTATGGTCATGTTAATTTAAATTCGCCCATGGTCATGTTACCAAAATCTGCCTATGGTAATGTTACAAATGCCTGCCTATGGTCTTGTTAATAAATGCTGCCCATTATGGTCATACTACAAATGCTGCCTATGGTCATGTTCATCAAATACCGCTTTATGGTCATGTTAATAAATCTCAGCTCATGGTCATGTTATTTGAATGCTGCCTATGGTCATGTTACTGAATGCTGCCTATGGTCATGTTACTAAATGCTGCCCATGGTCATGCCACTAAATGATGCCCATGGTCATGTTACGAAATGCTGCCTATGGTCATGAGCTCCAAGTTTATTAAATGCTGCCCATGGTCATGTTGAATGCTAAATGGTCATGCCCAATGATGCCTAATCCCGATTTAAATGGTGCCCATGGTCATAACATTTAAATGCCGCCCATGGTCATCCTACGAAATTCCACAGTCATAAATACAAAATGCTGCCCATGGTCATGTTAATTAAATGCTGCCTATGGTCATGTTACGAAATGCTGCCGTCTATGGTCATGTTAAAATGCCGCCTATGGTCATGTTACATTTAAATGCTGTTTATGGTCATGTTAAATGCTGCCCATGGTCATGTTACTAAATGCTGAATATGGTAGATGTGCCCATGGTCAGATGCTGCCTATGGAATAGTTAAGAAATTCTGCCTGTGGTCATAAGCAAAATACTAAAAATGCCGCCCATGGTCATGTTAAGAAATGCTGCCTATGGTCATGTTAAGAAATGCTGCCCATGGTTATGTTACAAAATCGCTGCCCATGGTCATGTTATTAAATGCTGCCTATGGTATGGTATTTAAATGATGCCATTGGTCATGTTACTTAAATTCAGCCTATAGTCATCTTTACTGAAATGCCGCCCATGGTCATATGTTTCGAATGCTGCCCATGGTCATGTTATAAAATCTGACTATGGTCATTCATAGCTAAATGCTGCCCATGGTCATATCTTAATAAATCTGCCTATGGTCATGTTTACTTAAACACTGCCCATGGTCATGTCGGAAAAATTGCCCATGGTCATGTTTTAAATGCCGCCCATTGTCATGTTACTAAATGCGTTGCCATGGTCATGTTACAAAATACCGCCCATGGTCATGTTACGAAATTTGCATATAGTCTTGTTAGAAAAATGCCGCCTATGGTCATGTTACTATTCTCATGCTGCCTTTGGTCATAAACATTTAAATGCCTGCCCATGGTCATGTTATGGAATGCTGCCTATGGTCATGCACAAACACTGCCTATGGTCATGTTCCAAATGCTGCCCATGGTCATAAAGATGGAATCCCGCCCATGGTCATGCTATGAAATGCTGCCTATGGTCATGTTACAAAATAGTGCCTATGGTCATGTTATTAAATGCTGCCTATGGTCATGTTAAGAAATGCTGCCCATGGTCATGTTACTAAATTCCACCTATGGTGATGTTACAAAATGCCGCCCATGGTCGCGCAGCCATTGAAAGTCCTCCTCATGGTCATGTTAGCTACTAAATGCTGCCTATGACCATGATACATGGGTGATGCCCATGGTCTCATGTTAACAGAATTTTGCGACATGACCATCTGCAATAAATGTTGCCTATGATAATGTTATAAAATGCTGCCTATGGTCATGTTATTAAAATGCTGCCCATGGTCATAAAGATGAAATGCCGCCCATGGTCATAGCTATGAAATGCTGCTCATGGTCATGATACGAAATGATGCTCCATGGTCATGCACACGAAATGCTGTCTATAGTCATAGGTTGATTTAAATACTGACCATGGTCATGTTATTTAAATTCCACACAGTCATGTTTGAATCCCTGCCAAATGGTCATGTTAATAAATTCTGCCCATGGTCATCTTAATTTAAATTCCACCATGGTCATGTTAAAAAATCACCATGGTCATGTTAAAAAATTCTGCCCATGGTCATGTTATAGAAAATGCCGCCCATGGTCATGTTTTTAAATCCTGCCTATGGTCATAAACATTTAAATGCTGCTCATGGTCATGTTAGCGAAATGCTGCCTATGGTCATATCAGATGCCGCCGCCCATGGTCATGTTACGAAATGCTGCCCATGGAATAGCTAAGAAATTGCTGCCCATGGTCATGTTACAAAAATACTGCCTATGGTCATGTTAAGAAATGCTGCCCATGGTCCAGCCACGAATGCTGCCTATGGTCATGTTAATTTAAATGCCGCCCATGGTCATGTTATTAAATCGTTGCCTATGGTCATGTGACATTTAAATGATGCCATTGGTCATGTTAGAATCAGCCCATGGTCATGTTAAGGAATGCTGCTCCATGGTCATGTCTAAATGCTGCCTATGGTCATTAAACACCGACTATGGTCATGTTACAAAATGCTAACCATGGTCATAAAACATAAATTCCGCTTCCATGGTCATAGTTACTTTAAAATCTGTCTATGGTCATGTTTCGAAATCCTAACTTATATCATGTTATTTAAATGCTGCCTCCATGGTGCGCCATTTAAATGCTGCCTATGGTCATTACAAAAATACTGCACATGGTCATGTTTTTTAAATATAGTCTTGTTAGAAAATCTGGCCTATGGTCATAGCACATTAAATGCTGCCCATGGTCATAAATTAAATGTTGCCCATGGTCATGCTATGAAATGCTGTCTATGGTCATGTTCAGAATACTGCCCATGGTCATGTTCCAAATGCTGCCCATGGTCATGTTACGGAACACTGCCCATGGTCATGTGGCGAAATGCCGCCTATGGTCATGTTTACAAAAATAGTGCCTATGGTCATGTTACTAATGCTTTGAATATGGTCATGTTAAGAAATGCTGCCCATGGTCATGTTAGAAAATGTTGCCTATGGTGATGTTACAAAATGCTGCCCATGGTCATGTTACTAAATGCTGCTTTATGGTCATGTTTTTAAATGCTGCCCATGATCATGATACGAACCGATGCCTATGGTCCTGTGAAAATTCCGCATTGCCGATCATCTTACAAAATGCCGCCCATATGATAATGTTATAAAATGCTGCCTCATGGTCATGTTACTGAAACGCTGCCCATGGTCAAGTTATTTAAATGCTGCCCATGGTCATGTTACGAAATGCTGCCCATGGTCATGTTTTAAATGATGCTCATGGTCATGCCACAAAAAAATGCTGTCTATAGTCATAAAACAGAATACTGAAAATGGTCGTGCAGCTATGAATGCCGTCCATGGTCGGTTACGAACCCGCCTATGGTCATTTGAAATGATGCCCATGGTCATCATAAATTCCACCTATGGTCATGTTAAAAACGTTGCCCCATGGTCATAATTTAAATGCCGCCCCATGGTCATGTAAAACCTGCCCATGGTCATGTTATTTAAATGCCTGCCTATGGTCATGTTACAAAATCCCGAATATGGTCAGGTTACTAAATGCTAACCATGGTCATGTTAAATGTTGCCCATGGTTTTAATCAGAAGCTGCCCATGGTCTTAAAGATGAATGCCGCCCATAGTCATGCTATGAAATGCCGCCCATGGTCATGTTACAAAAATACTGCCTATGGTCATGTTACGAAATGCTGCTTATGGGGATGTGAAAAATGCTGCCCATGGTCATGTTTACGAATGCAGCCTATGGTCATGTTACGAAAAAGCTGTAGCATGGACTTTAGATGCCGGGATGCCTTTGGTCATGTTATTTAAATAACAGCCTATGATCATGTTAGAAGCAGAAAGGCTGCCCATGGTCATTTTAAAAATCTTGCCCATGGTCATTTAACGAATGCTGCCTATAGTCATGTGACGAATGCCCATGGCCCATGATATGTTATGAAATGATCCCCATGGTCATGTTACTAAATGCGCCTATGGTCATGCCGAATTAAATGCCGGTCATGGTGTTACTTAAATTCTGTCCATGGTCAAAACAAAAAAACAAAAGCCATGTCATGTTAGTTTAAAAAATGAATATGGTCATATTACTAGATGCTGCCCATTGTCATGTTACGAAATGCTGCCTATGGAATAGCTTTGAAAGCTCGGTTTATGGTCATGTTACAAGCTACTGCCTATGGTCAAAAAAAAATGCTGCCCATGGTCATGGCATTTTAAATGCTACCTATGGTCATGAAATTAAATGATGCCATTGGTCATGTTACTTAAAAGTCAGCCTATAGTCATCTTTTGTAAAATCCGCCCATATCATACTTAAATGCTGGAAATGGTCATGTTAGGAAATGAGACTATGGTCAGGAGCATTAAATGCTGACCCATGGTCACACCATTTGAAGTGCTGCCCATGGTCAGCTAACAGAATGCTGCCCATGGTCATGTTAATTTAAATGCTCGAATGGTCATGTTACTAAAGGCTGAAGCATGGTCATGTTACAAAATGCTGCCCATGGTCATGTTACAAAAATGCAGACCTATGGTCATGTTATGAAATACCGCAACATTTATCATGACAAAACGCTGCCCATGGTCATGTTAAGAAATGATGCCCAGGTCATGTATAAAAAACAAAGTCTATGGTCATGTTACTAAATGAACCCATGGTCATGTTTAAATACCGAGAATGGTCACAGCAAGTTATTTTAAATGCCGCCCATGGTCATGTACAAATCTCATCATGTATGTTAGGAAATGCTGCCTATGCTCATGTTACGAAATCATGGTCATGTTACCAAAATTCTGGGTATAGTCTTGTTAGAAACGCTTACAATGGTCATGTTAAGAAAGACTGCCTATGGTCATGATACGAAAATTCCGCCTATGGTCAAATTAAAATGCCGCCCAAAACTGTGCCACGTAAATTTTTATGGTCATTTTACTGATGAATGCCGCCCATGGTCATGGCGGGAATGCTGCCCATGGTCATGTTAAAAATGATGCCATTGGTCATGTTGCACACAGCCTATAGTCGCCTTTCTTTTGAAATGCTGCCCTTGGTCAACAAAATGGACCATGGTCATGTTACAAAGGTGGTTTTTATCATAAAACATTAAAAGGGAACCATGGTCATGAGAAAATTGCCTTTGGTCAGAAGCATTTAAATTCCTGCCCATGGAGAAAACAAAATCTGCCCATGGTCATGTTAATAAACTCAGATATGTTCATGTTATTGAAATGTATTTATGGTCATGTGAAGTAAATGCTGCCCATTGTCATGTTACTTGAAGCTACTGCACTAACAAGTAACCACGAATATGTGATAGGTGTTTAGCAGAAACCTGGTTGTCTGAGAGTGATGGAGAAAAAAAATAATATTAGTGGGTACACACTGTCATAGGAAAGCCAGGCAGGACAGAATGGAGGGGTAGCCATATACATAAGAAATAGTCCTTGAAGCCCAGGTGTTAAATCAGGACAAAGAAAATAATGCAGAATCAATATGGGTCAGAATAATGGACACAAATTCAAAGGGCATAATAATAGAATGCTATAGACCGGCCAAATCAGACGCTGAGCAAAATAATCTGTTGTACAATGACATTAGAAATGCATGTAGAAAAGGAGAAGCCATACTAATGGGGGGATTTCAACTTCCCATATAAAATGGGAAACCCAATGGGGGCACGACGGACTTTAAATTGCAATGGTGGAAATGACAAATGACTGCCTCTAACGCAATTTGTCAAGGCACCCACTAGAGGGGAGGCATGCCTTGATTTAGTCTTTTCAAATAATGAAGACAGAATAACTAAACAGAGGTCAGAGAGCCATTGGCAAACCCAGACCACAACATGGTCTCATTTGAAATATTTTTAAAACCCCAAAAAGTAATGACTAAAGCTAAGGTTTACAATTTTAGAAAAGCAAACTATGAAGGTATGAAACAGAGACTAATAGAAGTAGATTGAGTAAAAGAGAAAAAACATCCACAGAAAAAGGGTTTGTTTTAAAAAATGTAGTACTAGAGGCACAAAACAATTACATCCCAAAAGTAGACAAATCTAAATCTAAAAAACAAAATGGCCAAAATGGTTTAATAGATCAATTAAAAAAAATATTCAGCGAAAAAAAGGCAATTTACAGACGCTTTAAAAGGACCAAAACAAAGCACACAGAAAGAGTATGTTGGAACTGCAAACACAAGTCAAAAAGGAAGTTAGAAAGGCCAAGAGAGAGATAGAAATCAATATTGCTAAGGGGCTAAAACCAATTCTAAAATGTTTTTTCCAATATTATAACAGCAAGAGAACATTCAAAGAGGAGGTTAAATGTCTAAGAGACAAATGGCAAAATCATAGATGAAGAAAAAAAATAGCAAATATATTAAATGATTACTTTTCAGGTTTTTACAAAGGAGGACACGGACAACATGCTCCTACATGTCGACCCTGTTCCTATCCAAGTTTAAATAACTTTTAGCATAACAGAGGCAAAAGTGTTGGGGACTAGGGAGCTCTAAAATAAATAAATCCTCTGGGCCAGATGAGATCCTTCCAATAGTACTCAAAGAAATGAAAGAAGTTATTTACAAACTGCTAACCAAGATCATGCAACAAATCCTTGACTATGGGGTTGTACCACAGACTGGAAAATAGCAAAACGAATACCAATCCACAAAAGGAGACAAAACTGAACCAGGTAACTACAGACCAATAAGCCTTGACTTCTATTATATGTAAACTTATGGAAAACTATAATAAGATCCAAATGGAAAATTACCTATATGGTAACAATATCCTTGGAGACAGCCAGCATGGTTTTTGGAAAGGGAGATCATGTGTCTAACCTACTTGACTTTTTTTGAGGATGCAACATTGAAAATGGATAACGTTAAAAGCATATACATGGTTTATTTAGATTTCCAGAAAAAGCTTTTTGACAAAGTCCCGCAAGATAAAAGATTAATTCTCAAACTGAACGCAGTAGGGATTCAAGGAAATGCATGCACATGGATTAGGGAGGGTTAACAGGTAGAAAACAGAAAATACTGATTAGAGGAGAAACCGCAAATGGAGTGAGGTAACCAGTGGTGTATCGCTGCCCAGGGATCAGTATTACCAAAATCTGCTATTCCTAATCTACATTAATGATTTAGACTTGGATATAGTAAGCAAACTTTAAATTTGCAGACTACACAAAAATAGGAGGATGGCAGACACTGTTGAAGCAGCAAAGGTCATTCAAAATGATCTAGACAGCATTCAAAATTGGGCAGACATACGTGGCAAAATGAAATTTAATAGAGAAAAGTGTAAAAGCCGCCCATGGTCAGGAAATAAAAATGTGCATTATAAATATCATATGGGAGATAGTGAAATGAAGAAGGGAACTATAAAAAAGACCTAGGAGTTTATGTTGACTCAGAAATGTCTTCATCTAGACAATGTGGGGAAGCTATAAAAAAGGCTAACAAGATGCTTGATATATTGTGAGAAGTGTTGAATTTAAATCAAGGAAGTAATGTTAAACTTTACAATGCATTAGTAAGACCCTCACCAGAATATTGTGTTCAGTTCTGTCACCTCATAAAAAAAAAAGGATATTGCTGCTCTAGAAAGAGTGCAAAGAAGAGCAACCAGAATTATCCCGGTTTAAAAAGGCATGTTATGCAGACAGGCTAAAAGAATTGAATCTATTCAGTCTTGAACAAAGAAGACTACGTTTATCTGATTCAAACATTCAAAATCCTAAAAGGTATAGACAATGTCAACCCGGGACTTCTTTGACTTGAAAGAAACAAGGACCAGGGGTCACAAATGGAGATTAGATAAAGGGGCATTCAGAACAGAAAATAGGAGGCACTTTTTACACAGAGAATTGTGAGGGTCTGGAACCAACTCCCAGTAATGTTGTTGAAGCTGACACCTGGGATCCTTCAAGAAGCTGCTTGATGAGATTCTGGGATCAATAAGATATTAACAACCAAACGAAAGCAAGATGGGCTGAATGGTCCTGCTGCTTGTAAACTTTCTTATATTCTTCTTCTTATGTTCTTTGAGAATGCTGCCTGGTCATGTTACATTTAAATCCTGCCCATGGTCATGTTAATAATGCTGTGCCCATGGGCTTGTTAGAAAATTCCAATCTATGGTCATAGTTGGAATGCTGCCCATGGTCATGATGCTAAATGCCGCCTTTATGGTCATGCTAGAAAATGCTGCCCTCATGGTCATGTTATTTAAATTCTGCATATGGTCGTTTCCCCAAAAAAAATGCTGCCCATGGTCATCTGCATGAATCGCTGCTCCATGGTCATGTGCATTATAAAATGCCGCCCATGGTCATGCGCCACGAATGCGTCCATGGTCATAAAAATTAAACGTTTGCCCATAAATGTTGCCCATATCATGTTGCTTCATGGTCATATAATTTAAATGCTGCCCATGGTCATGTTACTAAATGTTGTCTATGGTCCGTAAATTAAAATGATGCCCCATGGTCATGTTACGAATTTCACACATGGTCATCTTACTAAAATCCCGCGTCATGGTCATACATTTAAAATTCCGCCCCATGATCATGTTACAAAAATGCGACCCATGGTTTCGTTTCTAAATGCTGCCATGGTCATGTTACGAAATGCTGCCTATGGTCATGTTAGAAATGCTGCCATGGTAATGTTACTAAACCACGTCTATGGTCATAGCCACGAATGCTGCCCATGGTCGCGCTATGAAATGCCGCCTTATGGTCATAAAGCATTAAATTCCGCCCATGGTCATTTATTTAAAACGCCGCCCCATGGAATATTTTTTGAAAATCGCCCATGGTCATGTTACAAACGTTGCTATGGTCATTTTAAGCAAATGCTGCCCATGGTCATGATTATTAAATGCTGCCTATGGTCATGTTAATGAATGCTGCCCATGGTCATGTTGTTGAAATGCTGCCCATGGTCATGTTATGAAATGATGCCATGGTCATGTGTTACTTAACCAGCCTATAGTCATGTTACTAAATGCCGCCCATGGTCCAGTTAGAAAATGCTGCTCATGGTCATTACTAAAAATCTGCCTATGGTCGTTACAAAATCGCAACCATGGTCATGTTATGAAATGCTTGCCCATGGTCATGTTACGGCAAAATGGTCATGATAAGAAATGCCGCATGGTCATGTTACAAAATGTTGCCTATGGTCATGTTAGTGAATGCTGTTTATGGTCACGTTATAAATGCTGCCCATTATCATGCAGCACGGAATTCCAGCCTATAGTCATCTTTTTTAAATGCCGCTCTATTATCATGTTACTAAATGCTGCCCATGGTCATGTTTTAAATGTTGTCCATGGTCATGTTACTTAAATGCTGAATATGGTCATGTTTTTAAATACTGCCTATGGTCATGTCCGGTAACGTTGCCTATGGTCATAAACACGAATGCTGCCCATGGTTTCATGCTATGAAATTCTGCCTATGGTCATATAAAGAAAACACTGTCTATGGTCATGTTTCACTTAAATGCCGCTTCCATTCATGTTAAGAAATGCTGCCCATGGTCATGTCGAAATTTGCGCCTATGGTCATGTTATTAAATGCTGCCCATGGTCATGTTGATTAAACCCGCCGCCTACGGTCATGTTACTGAATGCTGCCTTGATCATGTTACCACGAATGATGCCTATGGTCACATTAGATCGAATGCTGCCTATATCATCATCTTACTAATGTTGCCCATGGATAATGTTACAAAAATGCTGCCCATGGTCATGTTACTAAATGCGGCCCATGGTCATAGCCATTTAAATGCTGCCCCATGGTCATGTTAGGAATGCTGCTCATGGTCATGTTACGAAATGATGCCTATGGTCATGTAACGAACACATGATCTATAGTAATGCCACTTAAATGCTGCCCATGGTCATAGCACTTTTAAATGCCAGTCATGGTACAACGTAAATCCCGTTGCTTATGGTCAATTACATTTAAATGCTGCTCATGGTCATCTTAATTTAAATTCCACCTATGGTCATAAAAAAGCAAACGATGCTGCCCCATGGTCATGTTAAAAATGCTGCCCATGGTCATGTTAGAAAATCCGAATTATGGTCATGTTACTAAATGCTGCCATGGTCATGTTACATGAATGCTGCCGACTATGGTCATGTTACTTAAATGCTAACCATGGTCATGTTACATAACGCTGCCATATGGTCAGGGTTACATTAAATACTGCTCCATGGTCACGTTTCAAATGCCCATGGTCATGTTATGAAAACTGCCCATGGTCATGTTTTTTAAATGTTGCCTTATGGTCATGTTACAAAATGCGAATGGTTGCCCATTGTCACCAAGTTACTTAAATGCCGCCCATATGGTCATGGGGAACTAAACACTGCCATATAAGTTAATAAATGCTGCCTATGGTAATCGTTAAGAAATGCTGCAAAAGGTCATGTTAATGGAATGCTTGCCAATGGTCATGTAGAAAATGCTGCCCATGGTCATGCATAAAAACGCTGCCTATGGTCATGTTACTTAAATGCTGCCCATGGTCATGCTATAAATGTTGCCCATGGTCTTTTTTTTTGAGAAATTCCGACCATGGTCATAAAGACGAATGCCGCCCATTGTCATGTTACGAAATGCCGCTCTATGGTCATGTTACGAAATACCGCACAGGGTCATGCCACGGAATTTTGCATTTTCTTGTTAGAAAAAACGGCGCCTATGGTCATGTTATGAAATCTCTGCCTATGGTCATGTTACAAAATACTGCCTTATGGTCATAAAGCATTTTAAATGCTGCCCATGGTCATGTTACTAAATTCTACCTATGGTCATGTTATATTACAAAATGCTGCCCATGGTCATGTTATGAATGCCGGCCCTATGGTCATGTTATTAGATTCTGCCCATGGTCATCTTACAAAATGCTGCCCATGGAATAGCTGAATGAAGCTCCTTCTAAGGTCATGCCATTTGAATGCTGCCCATGGTCATGTTACAAAAAATGCCGCCCATGGTCATGTTACGAAATGCTGCCTATGCATCATGTTAATTTAACACTGCATTACATGGTCATGAAACCACGAATTCCACATAGTCCTTGTTAGAAATTCTTGCCTATGGTCATGTTACTGGAAACCCTGCCTATGGTCATGTTTTCACGAATTCCGCCATGGTCATGTTATTAAGAATGCATAAAAATATCGCCTTGGTAAATGACGTCTTGGTCGCTGCCCACGAATGCCGCCCATAGTCATGTTACCAAATGTTACCTTATGGTCATGTTACCAAATGTTGCCCATTGTCATGTTACAAGCCGCCGACTATGGTCATAGCATTAAATGCTGCCCATGGTCATTTTAATGAAATGCTGCCCATGCTCATGTTACATTAAATACCGCCCATGGTCATAAAGCGAAATTCCGTATATAGTCATGTTAGAAAAACACTACCTATGGTCACGTTACTTAAATCGCTGCCCATATTCATGTTATTAAATGCTGCCTTATGATCATGCGTTATGAAATGTTATCCATATTCATGTGAATAAATTCCCTTTATGGTCATGTTTCGAATTACCCCATGGTCATGTTACGAAAATCCGCCCATGGTCATGTTACAAAATGCTGCCCATGGTCATGTTATGAAATGCTGCCTATGGTCATGTTATTAACGCTGCCTACGGTCATGTTAGGAAATGCCGCTTCATGGTCATGTTTCCGAATAATGCCCATGGTCATATAACAAATCTGCCTCATGGTCATGTTACTAAATGCTGCCCATGGTCATGTTATTAAATGCCGCCTATGGTATCATGTTATGAAATCTGCCTATGGTCATGTTACTAAAAGTTGCCCATGGTCATGTTATTTAAATTGCCCATAGTCATGTTACTTAAATGCTGCCCATGGTCATAGTTAAATACTTAAATGGTCATGTTATTTCTTGCTGTTAAGGGATGTTATTTAAATGCTGCCCATGGTCATGTTATTAAATGCAGCCCTTATGGTCATGTTGCTACTAAATGCTGCCTATGATCATGATATCGGCGGATGTATATACCATATGTTAAATAAATGTTTCATGATCATATTCAAATGCTGCCTATAGTCATTTTTAAGAAATGCTTCCCATGGTCATGTTAATTTAAATGCTGCCCATAGTCATGTTAGAACACTACCCATGGTCATGTGTTACTAAAAAGCTGCCCATGGTCATGTTACGATAAATGCCTATGGTCATGTTATGAAATGCCGCCCATGGTCATGTTAGAAAAATCCGGCCTATGGTCATGTTCACAAAATGCTGCCTTAGGGTCATGTTAGAAAATGCTGCCTATGGTCATGTTAATAATGCTGCCTATGGTCATGTTATGAAATGCTGCCCATGGTCATGTTACAAAATGTTGCCTATGGTCATATTATTAGATGCCCATGGTCATGTTTAAATGCCGCCCATGGAATAGCTATGAAATTCCGCCTATGGTCATGTTACAAAATACTGCCTATGGTTATGTTAAGAAATTCCTGCCCAAGGTCATGTTACGAATGCTGCCTATGGTCATTTAAAATGCCGCCCATGGTCATGTTAAGTAAATGCTGCCTATGGTCATGTTACTAAATGATGCCATTGGTCATGTTAATAAATGCTGCTCTATGGTCATCTATGAAATTCTGCCCATGTTCATGTTATCAAAATGCTGCCCATGGTCATGTTACAAAATCTAACCATGGTCATAGTTATTTAAATGCTGCAACTATGGTCATGTTACTAAATGTTGCCCATGGTCATGTTACTTTAAATGTTGCCCATGGTCATGTAACGAAATGCCGTAAAATGGTCATGTTAATAAATGCTGCCCATGGTCTTTGTTACTTTAAATGCTGCCCATGGTCATGTTACATTAAATGCTGCCCATGGTCATGTTAATAAAATGCCGTAAATGGTCATAAAGCATGAGATTCTGCCTATGGTCATCTTTAAAAAATGCTGCCCATGGTCATGTTTTTGAATGCTGCCCATGGTCATGTTACAAAATCTGCCTATGGTCATAAGCCATTTAAATGCTAACCATGGTCATGTTACTAAAATGCTGCCCATCATATCATGATGAATTCTGCATATGCCAATCCATGTTCCGAATGCTGCCATAGTCATGTTACTTAAATTGCTCCATGGTTAGACCCGAAATGCCTTATGCTCATCGCACATTTTAAACACTGCACATGGTCATGTTACGAATGCTGCTTATAGTCTTGTTAGAAAATCCACCTTATGGTCATGTTATGAAATTCTGCCCATGGTCATGTTTACAAAAATGCTGCCCATGGTCATTTGAGATGTTGCCCTTGGTCATGTTATTTAAATGCTGCCTATGGTCGTTATTTAAATTCTGCCTATGGTCATGTTATTAAATGCTGCCCATGGTCTTGTTAAAATGTTACAAAAATTCTATGGTCATGTTAATAAATGCTGCCTATGGTCATGTTACTTTAATGCTGCCCTATGGTCCAAACATTTAAATGCTGCCCATGGTCATGTTAAACTAAATCTCGCCCATGGTCATAGCCAAAAAATGCCGCTCCATGGTCATGTTAGAAAATTTTGCCCATATTCATAATTCTGCATATAGTCTGTTAAATTGCTGCCCATGGTCATCTTATTTAAATGCTGCCCATGGTCATCTTATATGAAATGTCCCCTATGGTTATACATGAAATGCTGCCCATGGTCATGTTAGTTAAATGCTGCCCATGGTCATGTTATGAAATGCTGCCTATGGTCATGTTACAAATGCTGCCCATGGTCATGTTACATGAAATTCTGCCTATGGTCTTGTTAGAAAATGCCGCCCATGGTCATGTTATGAAATGCTGCCTATGGTCATGTTACTGAAAACACTGCCGCATGGTCATAAGCAGAAATGCTGCTCTATGGTCATGTTAAAAAAAATGATGCCATTGGTCATGTTAATGAAATGCAGCCCATAGTCATCATGTTACGAAATGCTGCCCATCGTCATGTTTCTCAAATGCTGCCCATGGTCATGTTACAAAATGCCGCCTATGGTCATGTTTCTAAATGCTGCCCATGGTCATGTTACTTAAATGCTGCCTATGGTCATGTTACTAAATACTGCACATGGTCATGTTAATTAAATGCTGCCCATGGTAGTGTTGTTAGAAAATACCACCTATGGTCATAAAGCACATTAAATGCTGCCCATGGTCATGTTATTTAAATGCCGCCTATGATCATGCTATGAATGCTGTTATCATGGTTAGAAATTCCCGTCTATGGTCAAGTTAATAAAATCCTGCCCATGGTCATATTAATGAAATTCCCACCCATGGTCATGTTAATTAAATGCTGCCCATGGTCATGTTATTTAAATGATGCCCATGGTCATACATTTAATGCTGCCCACGGTCATTTACCTGAAATGCTGCCTATGGTCATAAACTGAACACTGCCCATGGCTCATATTCCGAATGCTGCCACTATGGTCATGTTATAATCCTAACCATGGTCATGTTACCTTAAATGCTGCCCCATGGTCATGTTAGAAAATTTGCCCATGGTCATGTTGTTAAAAAAGCTGCCTATGGTCACAGCCATGAATGCTGCCCATAGTCATGCTAATGAAATGCTGCTCTATGGTCATGTTACAAAATACTGCCCATGGTCATGCGTTAAGAAATGCTGTTTATAGGTCATGTTACAAAAATGCGCTGCCCATGGTCATGTTACGAAATCCAGCCCATGGTCCGGTTACTAAATGCTGCCATGGTCATGATACGAAGTGATGCCTATTCATGTTGTTACTTAAATTCAGTGAATATGATCATGTTATTTAAATGCTGCCTATGGTCATTTAAGAAATGCTTCCCATGGTCATGTTACAAAATGCTGAATTATAGTCATAAACATTAAACACTAACCATGGTCATTTATTATGAAATTCCACACAGTCATGTTACGAACCTGCTACCATGGTCATGTTACTTAAATGCTGCCCATGGTCGCGTAACAAAATTCTGCCTATGGTCATGTTACAAAATGCTGCCTATGGTCATCAAAAGCAAAAATGCTGCCCATGGTCATGTTAATAAAATTTGCCTATGGTCATCTTTTACGAATGCCCATGGTCATGTTATAAAATGCCGCCCATGGTCATAACAATAAAATGCCGCTACCATGGTCATGTTCGAAAATGCTGCCCATGGAATAGATGATCGCCGCCCATGGTCATGTTACTTAAATGCTGCCCATGGTTTTATGTTAAAACGCCGCCGCCCAAGGTCATTTTAATAAAATGCTGCCCATGGTCATGTTTATCGAATTACCATGGTCTGCCTATGGTCCATGGTCATGTTAAAATGCTGCCTTTATCATGCCAATAAATGATGCATTGGTCATGTTACTTAAATCCTGCCATTGGTCATGTTAATTTAAATGCTGCCTATGGTCATGATTCAAAATGCTGCCCATGGTCGCGTTACAAAATGCTGCTATGTCAATGTTATAATTTCAAATGCCGCCCATGGTCATAGTTATAGAAATTTTGCCCATGGTCAAGTTACTAAATTCTGCCCATGGTCATGTTACTTAAATGGATACCCATGGTCATGGGCTGAAATGCTGCTCCATGGTCATAAAGTAATGTTATTTAAATGCTGCCCATGATCATAATTATTTAATTGCCGCCCATGGTCATGTTAAATGTCGCTGCCTACAGTCATGTTAACAAAAAATCGCTGCCTTAGGGTCATTTTATTTAAATGCTGCCCCATGGCAAAATAAATCGCTGCCATGATTCATGTTAAAAAAAATGCTCATTCCCACGCTAAAAATGCTGCTTAGGGTCATGTTGTTTAAATCCGGCCCATGGTCAAAGTTAATAAATCCTGCCTATGGTCATGTTGCTTATGGTCAAATGCTGCCCATGGTCATAGCTATTGAAATGCTGCCTATGGTCATCGTTGATAGATGCTGCCCATGGTCATGTTACTTAAATGATAACCATTGGTCATGTTACGAAATTGAGCTTGGTCATCTTATTTTAAATGCTGAATATGGTCATAAAAACAATGCTGCCCACATGGTCATGTTACAAAATTCTGCCTATGGTCATGTTAATTTAAATGCTGCCTATTATCATGTTAATATTTAAATACTGCACATGGTCACAGCCATTGAAATACTGCATATAGTCAGTTAGAAAACCCCGCCTATGGTCATAAAATGAAATGCTGCCCATGGTCATGTTAACAAATGCTGCCTATGGTCATATGAAAGCTGTTAAATGCTGCCCATCGCCATGGTCATACATTCAAATGCCGCCATGATCGCAGCATTTAAATGCTGCCTATACCAAAGCGTTAAAAAAATGCTCCATGGTTATGTTACTTAATGCTTTATATCTAAATGTTACCTTAATACTGCTCTTATGGTCAAAGCCACGAAATCCTGCCCATGGTCATGTTAAAATGCTGCCTTTGGTCATAAAGCATTTAAACGTTGCCCATGGTTATGTTACTAAATGCTGCCCATGGTCATAGAAAATCTGCTTCTATGATCGAAATGCTGCCCATGGTCATGGATTTGGAATGCTGCCCATGGTCATGTTTATGAAATGCCGCCCATGGTCATGTTACATAAATGCTGCATATGGAATGTTAATTAAATGCTGCCCATGGTCCTTGTTAAGAATGCTGCCATGGTCATGTTACTTTTAAATAGCTTACGTTTTATAGTGATAAAAATTACAAAATGCTGCCCATGGTCATGTTAATTAAATTCCACCTTATGGTCATTTTATTTAAATTCTGCATATATCTGCCTTTTGAAAATTCCCGCCTATGGTCCGTTATGAAAATGTTGCATGGCGTCATGTTAGAAAATGCCGTTCATGGTCATCGCGTTAAGAAATGCTGCCCATGGTCATGTTAACGGAATCCCTGCTTTATTATCATGTTAATGAATTCTGCCCATGGTCATGCTACTAAATTCTGCCTATGGTCATGTTTCAAATGCCGCCCATGGTCATGTTAAGAAATGCTGCCTATGGTCATAAAAGACTGAAATCGCCGCTTATTGTCATGTTACAAAATGCTGCCTATGGTCATGTTACAAAAATATCGCCCTTTTAGTCATATAATAAATTCTTGCCTATGGTCATGTTACTAAAATGCTCCTTATATTATATATTTAAATGCCGCCCATGGTCATAAAAGACGAATGCTGCTCCATGATCATGTTATGAATGCTGCCTTTTATTATGTTACAACTCCCGCCCCATGCGTCATGTTAATAAATACTGCCTATGGTCATGGTATTAAATCCGCCCATGGTCATGTTACTAAATGCTGCCTGTGGTCATGTTACTGAAACCCGCTATGGTCATGTTACTTAAATGCTGCCTATGGTCATGTTACTAAAACACTGCCATGGTCATGTTAATTAAATGCTGCCCATGTCATAAAATTACTAATGCTCCCCATATATGGTCATGGTACGAAATGCTACTTAATGGTTTATAGTTATTAAAATGCTGCCTATGGTCATAGTTATTAAATTCCGCCCATGATCATTTTGATGAAATGCCGCCCATGCTCTCATACTAAATACCGCCGCCTATAGTCAGCTACTAAATGCTGCCTCCATGGTCATACAAAATACTGCCTAATGGTATGGTAATAAATGCTGCCCCATAGTGATGTTGAGCAAAATGCTGCCTATGGTCATGTTGTATAAATGTTATCCATGGTCATGTTACTAAATCTGCTCATGGTGAAGTTACTAAGTGATGCCCATGGTCGGAAAGTTACTGGAAATTCGCCCGGTGATCATGCACGAATACGTCTATAGTCATTTTTAATAAATGCCGCCCATGGTCATGTTAATGAATGCTGCCCATGGTCATAAAGCATGAACACTCGCCCATGGTATTCATGTTACGAAGCCACAGAATGTTAATGGGAATCCCGCCTATGGTCATGGCAGCCATTTAAATGCCGCCTTAGGGTCAGTGTTACTTAAATTCCAAGCTCATCGCCGTTACAAAAAATGCCGGCGTATCGGCGTTTGAAAATTCTGCGGCATGGGTCATGTTATTTCAAATTGCCGCTTTCCCATGGTCATGTTACTTAAATGCTGCCCATGGTCATGTTATAAAATGCTGCATATGGTCGGTATTAATATCAATGATGCGCTCCATGGTCATGTTACCACGTGAAATGGTGCCCATGGAATAGCGATGAAATGCCGCCTATGGTCATGTTACAACACTGCCTATGGTTCCGGCAGAAGAAATTCCCGCCCATTGGCGCGTTGAATGCTTGCCCATGGTATAATAAATCGGTGCCCATGGTCATGTTATCAGGATGCTGCCTATGGTCATGTTACCTAAATGGCTCATGATCATGCCACGAATGCCGCCCCTCCTTATAGTCATCTGATGAAATGCCGCCCATGGCAGGTGTTATCAAAATGCTTCCATGGTCATATATAGTTACAAAATTTCCATATGGTATTAACTTAAATGCTGACCATGGTCATGTTATCAAAAATCGCTGTCTATGGTCTATTAAACGCTGCTTTGGAAATAAAATGCCGCCCATGATCGCGTTAACAAATGCATTTTGCGTATTCATCTTAATGCAAAATGCTTACTTGGTGGTCATGCCGATAAACCTGCCCATGGTCTGTTAATGAAACCCGGCGGTCATGTTATGAACACCGTCATGCGTAACAAAATTCCACGGTCATGATGAAATAGCGGCGTTAAATGCTGCCTATGGTCATGAGCATAAATGCTGCCCATGGTCATGTTACTAACATTCTGCTCTGGTGGTCATAGTTACTAAAACCGATAAAATGGCGTTACGAGATCCAGCCTTATAGTCAGTCTTATTAAAATGCTGCCCATGGTCGGTGCTTTTGAATGCTGCCCATGGTCATCATGTTACAAAAATTCCGACCGGTCTTGGTAAATGCTAAACGAAAATGCTGCCCATGGTCATGTTACTAAATGCTGCCATTGGTCATAGCACCTGGAAATGCTGCCATGTCATGATACGAATGTATTCCACCCATGGTTATTTAAGCAATGCTGCAAAGGCTCATGTTACGAATGCTGCATATGGTATGTTATATTATAATATAGTCCATTAGAAAATCTCCGCCATGTTACGGAAGTTGCTGCCCATGGTCATGTTTACAAAATGCTGCTTATAGCACAGCATAAGCAATGCTCCCCGTTGGTCATGTTTCACGAATTCCACCCATGGTCAGCAGCCACGTGAATACTCGCTTTAATCATGTTAATGAATTCCGCCGTTAGTCTTATTAGAAAATTTGCTTATGGTCATGTTACACAATGCTGCCTTATGGTCATGTTACAAATCGCTGCCCATGCATCAATTCGTGTTAAGAAAACTGCCTTTGATCATGTTACTAAACGTTGCCTATGGTCATACTACTAGATGCTGCCTATGGTCATGCTATGAATGCCAGCTCATGGTCATATAAAGATTCACCATGGTCATATCATACTAAATGCTGCCCATGAATAGCTATGAAATCTCTGCCTGGTTGGTCATGTTACTAAATGCCGTCTATGGTCATGTTTACATTAACTCCTGCCCTTATCATACACTTAAAATTGTCCCCATGGTTGAAAGATGAAATTCAGCCCGGTCATGTTACGAAATGCTGCTTAGGTCATAGTTGGCACCCGGCCATGGTCATAAAGAAATTCCCGTCATGGTCATGTTACAAAATACCGCCATGGTCATGTTATGAAATGCTGCTCGTATGTTACTGAAAAATTGATGCCATGGTCATGTTATAAACGTTGCCTATGGTCATTTTACCAAATGCCGCTCCATCATGTGCGGTTTAAAAATGCCGCCCATGGTCATAGTTACTAAATTCCACCCTATGGTCATGGCACGAATGCTACCCATTGTCATGTTTACAAAATGCTGCCTATGGTCATAAAGATTACACTGCACATGGTCATTTTAATTTAAATCTTGCCCATGTCTTGTTAGAAAATTCTGTCCATGGTCATGTTACTAAATGCTGCCCATGGTCATGTTATTTAACACTGCCCATGATCATGTTATGAAATGTCGCCCCATTACGGTCATGTTACTAAATGCTGCCCATGGTCATGTCGAATGTTATCCATGGTCATGTTACTTAAATTCCCACCATGGTCAGTTGTTTTAAATTTGCCCATGGTATGGTTACTTAAATTAAGAAATGCGCCCATGGTCATGTTACTTAATGCTACCCATGGTCATGTTACTAAACACTGCCCTTATTTGGTCATGTTACTAAACAATGCCTATGGTCATATTCGAGGTCGCTACCCATGGTCGGCAGCTACTTAAATGTTGCCCATGGTCATAGCCATTTAAACGCTGCCTTAGGTCATTTTAAAGAATGCTGCTTATGTGGTCATGTTACTAAAAGCTGCCCATGCGTATTCAAGCACGTTTAAATGCTGCCTATGGTCATGTTACAAAAATGCTGCCTATGGTCATGTTACAAAAATACCGCCTTATGGTCATATAATTTAAATGCTAGTTTATATACGTTACAAAATGCCGCCCATGGTCATGTTAATAACCAGCCTATGGTCATGTTAATAAATCGCTGCCTATGATCATGATATTTAAGTGATGCCTTATTCATGTTTTCAATAAATCACCATGATCATGTTAATAAACAAGCTGCCTATATCATCTTAAGAAAATGCTTCCCCATGGTCATGTTACGAAATGGCTGTCTATGAATACAGCTGATGAACATCAGCTCCATGGTCATGTTACGAAATTCCATAATAGCCACGTTATTGAACTCTGCCTATGGTCATGTTACTAAACGCCGCCCATATTCATGCGTTCAATAAATTCCACCTATGGTCATGTTACACAAAATGCTGCCCATGGTCATGTTAGAGACCCCAGCTCATATCATGTTGCTATTCAACTCTGCCTATATCACAGCTGATGAATGCCGCCCACATGGTCATGTTATAAAATGCTTGCCCATGGTCATATTACTAGATGCTGCCCATGGTCATGTTACTTAAATGCCGCCCCATGGAATAGCTTGCGGTGAAATTCCGCCTATGGTCTGCGTTACAAAATACCGGCCTTGCTTTGTTTATGTTAAGAAATCGCCTAAGGTCAGCAATACTTAAATCAGCCGCCTATGATCATGTTACGAACGCCGCCCATAATCATGTTACCACGCAAATGCCGCCCTATGGTCAAGGCCACGAACGATGCTTACTGGTCATGTTTACTTAACCAGCTTCCATAGTCATCTGAGAATGCTGCCCATGGTCATGTTCTCCCTGAAATGCTGCCCATGGTCATGTTACAAAAATCCGGCTATGGTCATGTTACTAAACGCTAACCATGGTCATAGTTACGAAATCTCCGCCCATGGTCATGTTCAATTCCACCCCATGGTCATGTTCATTTAACCGCCTACGGTCATGTTACTTAAACGCTGACTATGGTCATAGCCATTTAAATCGCTGCCCACTGGTCATGTTACCTAAATGCTGCCTATGGTCAAGTAAGTTATGAAATACTGCCTATGGTCATGTTACAAAATACTGCCTATGGTCAGCGTTAAGAAAACGATGCCCTCAAGGTCAGTGTTAATAAATGCTGCCTATGGTCTTGTTATTTAGTCGCTGCCCATGGTCACGCTATTTGAAATGCTGCCTATGGTCATGTTACGAAATGATGCCATCATCATGTTACACGAGATTCAGCCTATAGTCATCTTACAAAATGCTGCTCTATGTGGTCTTCATGTTTTGAAATGCTGCCTATGGTCATTACAAAAATTCCCGACTATGGTCATGTTACTAAATGCTATAACTATATCATGTTAATAAATCTGAATCTGGTCATAAAAGCTATTTAATCTGCCCATGAGTCATAACCTCGAACTCCGCTCTATGGTCATGTTTACTTAAATTCCACCCATATTATGTTATTACTAAATGTTGTCTATGGCTCATGTTATTTTAACACTTCCGTGCATACGGTCACAAGTTACGAATCCTGCATAGTCCTTGTTAGAGGACCCGCTCTATGAGCCAAGTAAGTATATGAAATTCCGCTCATATCAAGTGTTACAAATCTCCTGCCCCATCATAAAAGCGTTAAGAATCGCCGTCTTTGCCATCATGTTATTTAAATGCTGCCTATGGTCATAAAACACATTTAAACACTGCATTACGTATCGTTACTTAACCCCAGACTTAGTCCTTGTTAGAAAATCCTACTCTATGGTCATAAGTTATGAATTCTGTCTATTTTATCATGTTACAAAAATACTCGCTCCTTATG
>JAHFZB010000684.1:0-31522 GCA_036884735.1 Huso huso
CGCTGCCGTTTCAACTAAACCCTAACCCTAAACTTGTACCCCCAGTCCCCTCGGTCAGGTCCAGTCTCCCCTGCAATAATACATGAGAACAGCCTGCAAGCATTCCTCACATTCACGAGCATTATACATGCAGAATTCACATAGAAATAGGACACACACACACACACACACACACACACACACACACACACACGCATGTGGGGGGAGGGGACACACACATGTAGGCAGGGCCGGATTTAAGGGGTGGGGAGGGAACCGGGACATTTGTCCAGGGCCCTGAGCTGCGGAGGGGCCCCGCAGCTCGGTTAAAATAAATACATAAATAAAAATTGCTATTTTACAGTTTAAAATCCAATCCACTTGCCCCGTGATCGCACTAGGAGGACGGCGAGAGAGAGAGAGAGAGAGAGAGAGAGAGAGAGAGAGAGAGAGAGAGAGAGAGAATGGAAAAAACTTAGCGGTGCAGCGAAACGAATAAAACAAAAGGAAAAGCAAGCTAGTGAAAAATGCCTGCAGGAAAACATTGAGACTATCACATTACGGGTTTAAATCCTATAAAAATGAAGTAACGACAACAACTAATGAACCTGAACAACTGGTCAAAGAGAGTTTAGGCGGCGCTGCTGTTCCAGATAACGGGGCTGAAGAATTAGAAAGTAGAACAGAACCAGGAGTCGAAGCCAGTCTGCCCACATCAGCGATCAACGATCAAGATAACTTCAATCTGCCTTTCACTTTAACACACAGACTTGAGGAATAACATTCTGGAGAGATTCGACAGAACGAGTGTAACAGGTCTTTGCTAAATCGATGTTAATAATTTGACTGCGCCACCTTGTGTTTATGGAGGACAAGGACCTCGAGTGGTTGGTTCCGCGCAAACTCTTTTATCCAGGAGAAACCAAGCAAAACCACACCAAAAATAATCTTTACAAGTTTTTATTAGTAATACTTATTTTAAAAATCTCAAACACATTAACAATAATGTAAACCATATGACAATGCCACCTTCACTTCACAGTCTATAACAATTGTGTAGTATATATAGGGATGATACAATAAAACAAACTCTAAATCTATCAGTTTCTTGTAGTGAAGTTAATTAAACTAGTTACCACAGATTATATTATTGCAGTTTATATAAAATACTTGGCTCTATCAGTTTCATAAAGTCTCTCCGCGTTCCAGCTCCAGTCTGCAGCGCGTAATCTCCTTCACAAGTCCGGGTCTCCCTCTCACAATATTCCTCCGCATTTATAAAGGCAGTAGATGATTGGCAGGGCGGGGAGATCAAGCAGCGAGCCGCTGGCAAGCAGAGCCGTGGAACGGGAGACGCGGTTGCTAAGCAACGGGGGGCGTGCATTGGGCAGACAGTCCTTCAGCCAATCGGAGTTTCGCTCGTATAGTTCCATAGAGGAAAGAGAGAAAGTAGTTTAGGGGGGTCCAGTGAAGCAAATACATCAAACCACACTCGAGATGAGAAATAATAATAAAGAGCTGAACAACAAAACACACATTTATATAAATAAATCAACACACACACAATACACAATACACGTTTATCAAATAATAATATGAGAAACACAATCCACACGTGAATAATAATAATAATAATAATAATAATAATAATAATAATAATAATAATAATAATAATAATAATAATAATAATAAAAGACACTACTACAATCGCACAGTTTCGTTTTTCAAAGCTGGTAAAGGATTTCCTCGTGAGTCAGGGCAGTACACGTGCTTATTAGAGGGACTGTAGCCTACCTACAGCGCATCCACTCAAACAACACGGGTGTGAAAAAAAAGACCATACATTTTAACACGTTGTCACGTGATCATTTCTCGTAATTACGTGTTACTTTGTCACGTATATACGTGATCATTTTTTAACACGTAGTTCCGTGATGGTTCTCTATATACGTGATTTTATTTATTTATTTATTTATTTATTTATTTATTTATTTATTTATTTAGCAATGCGCTTCCTTAATATCTGTAATTACAGAAACTCTTCTGAATTAACTGCGCTGAACCGGGCAGCTGTGAAAGGGAGACATTAAGGGTGCGTTCACGTAGATCATCATGTGCAGAATCTGACCAGTTCATAGAAGATCATTGGATAAACTGGTCAGATTCTGCACAGAATGATCACCGTGGACGCACCCTGAAGCTGTCTTTATTCACTTCAATGCGCAAGCGCAGCTTTAAAAAGCGAGAGCGACGCTGGGAAATGCAGTCTTTCGTTGTCACTTCAATGCGCAAGCGCAGCTTTAAAAACAGAGAGCGACGCTGGGAAATGTAGTCTTTCTTTATTCCCTTCAGTGCGCAGGCGCAGCTGTGAGCAGGGGGTGTAGGGATATATAAATATAGTCCTGTAGGTCTAAAGCTGTGTTATCATGAATATATCACCACTTCCTGTGCGGCTGAAGGACTCCACTTCATCTAGAGCCTCACAACGCACCCAAGGCGTGGTGATATTACCTCATGATAACACACACACACACATACCCTGTCCAACGACATGAAACAAACATACATGTGGCTATGTTTTAATCCAAAATCCATGCATCCATAATTCTGATTATTTATCTAAATAACCTCACAGCTAATTTTTTACAAATGAATCGTTTCTACATTTCTCGGAGCGCTAAGTAGTGTGGTGTTATAGTTTAACATCTGAATTATCAGTGCTGTTTGAGTATTTAAAATATGGTTATCGTCAAAATTAAAATGTCAGCAACGGTGTGTTAATTAAACGAAGCGCCTGACGCCGCTCGGAACTTTGGCATTTTTAAATCCTAACGGTCTCTGCTCAGCGGAGTGGAATGTTCAGGTGCCGGTTGCCTAGCAGCGTCTCCCACTCCTTCTCTGCCCCGCCCCCTCTCTTCCTCTCTCGTTGCTTCAGCTCCACAGCAAAATCTCACGTGTTTTATCAGCTCTAATCGTGTTAAATTGAACACTCAGAAAGTGTCTATACTGTCCCACTCTACACAGTGTGAATTTTACACTTTTGAAAGTGTTAGCTTTTTAACACTTTAGCAGAGTTACTGTAACTCTGTAAATAGTTAAAAATGAACACTGGCCAACCCTGGTTATTGTTGCATTAACTCTACACTAGTGTAACGTGTTCACAATCAACTCCATCACAGTACATTTATACTCTGCCAGTTTTCTACCTTTCAACCCTGTAGGGTGTAAATATAAAATCAACTCTCACACTGTAACTTTCACTCTAATAGAGTTCACACTATAGGATGTAAACTTGAATTATAACCATTCCAGCCATATAATACCCCCTGTACCCCCCAATGTGTTTGTGCCTTTAACCTTAGTGTACTTACAACTAAAATAAACACAGCACAGAATCTGCTGTTATTTCTTTTAATCTCAACATGTACACCACATTCAACACGTGACATTACCCTGACTCACATTGAACAGGTAAACTTGACACAACTTGTGACAATGTGTTCTCTATCAGTACGATACAAAAACAGTCTGATGTACAGTCGATGGTAAAGCAGCACTTCTACACACATCAAAAACAAAATGCAAGCCATACAATGTGACAGTATGGGACAATGCATGTTCTCTCATCATCCGTGTCATACGAAAACTGTCTGTCATGAGGTCTATGGTAAACCAGGTCTTCTACACATATCACAGTAAATGCATCACTTATTTCTTCAATGCTGAATGCATTTAAGTGATCATCAAAACACAATGTAGCAACATTCGAGGTCAAAAGAAAAGCTTGGTCATCTTTTACAATCCCATTAATGATCTTCTTGAATACGGGCATTTCACTTTCTGCACCTGAGCAAACAAACATACCAATGTGATACTTGCTTCCATAGTTCTTCACCCAACTAGTTGTGGAAACATCAGAGTATAAACTTAAACGCAATATTTCAGTTAAAATATCACTACCCTCCAAACTGTTGATCATTTCCATTTTAATGGGATCAAACTGAAACCGCTGAAAATAAAAATTCTCCCAATGAAAAGCCAGATGATGCTGATGTTTCTTTGCTAAAGTCTTAGTGATGTTCTTAAAATTCTTAACAGACCTTTTGAAGAAGTTGTGTTTCCCTTCAAATCTCATGCACCATGTGTGTAGAAGTGGACCGATTCTGCAAACACACCTCGGATAATGTATCATGAAGTGGTGTTTGGGAATCAAGTTTCTATCTGGAAACAGAGACTTAAACAGTTTGTGGTGATCACAAATCAAATGCTTCAAATAATATGTCATACCATTTGTTACAATTGGTGAGAACACAATATTCACGGTGTCTGAAAAGGAGATTTGAATTCCTTCGGTTTCCAAAACTTTTAAATCATTTACAAGTGGCTTTAGGATTTCATCAAATCCATATTTCTTTAAGTCCTCTGAGTGAAAGAGAGCAACAAGATGAATATTCATCAACACAGAGTTCAATTTTGGTGGTAGGTTTCTTAAAATAAAATAAACACAGCCAAGTTTATGTATTCCCTTTTTGAGCCTAAAGGATTGGCAGTTTCAAAATCGTCATAGTAAAGCTGAATCTGTAGAGCATATTCTTGTTGTGAAAATAGACAATGATTTCTGAAGTATGAACCATCATTAATGTATTTGTAAGTACCTTCTTGATGTTCTCTTACCTGCTGGAAACTTTTACACACTTCACTGTTCTTAAACATAGACTTCAGAGTTCCTAAGATAGGTACATCAATAAACTTATCATTTACTGGAGCTTGACTGAACACACCAGGCGTTCCATCTCAGCGTACATCAAACCGCACTCCAAGAACATGCTCTACAGGCTCAACTATTTCCCATTTTTCCTCAAAATACCTTTGCCGCTTGGCTCCTGTGTTCAAGACTGAGAAAGGATTTTCAAGCTGATCAAAATAATCCCCAACTTTTTCACCTACGTCTTGACCTTGAGTCTCTGATGAAATACTTTTTAGTACAGCTTCCCTTGCTTGAGCATGGATGTCATTCACAAGTTCTTCCATTGAACCAACCATAGATTGAACAGTACTTTCAGCAACCCCCGATGCCTGTAACTGAGCTCCAACAGACCCACACATGTCCAGCAATTGCCTCCTCTCAATAGGAACTTGAGTAGTAGGAGAGTCTGTACAGACTGACTGACAACATGAAGGTTCAACATCATTATTGCTCAAAGTCTCAACATTGTCAACGGTATTTGGAGTAACACAGTCACCATGTACACAAAGCAAGTGCTTCTTAAAGCCAGAATAAGTGCCAAAAACGGAGGAACACTCAGGATCTCCACATTTCAAACGCAATGTCCTTCCTGATGGAACTTAAAATGTTGACAAAGCAATGCACAACTTCTGTGGTGTACTTTACAAATGAAACAAGTAAACATCTTTAAGCCCAAAGGTGTGTATCAATTCAAGTGTCTCTGTTAAGCAGCCTTGCTCTAATCTCCTTGACCCTTGGGATCTCCTTTGCATTCCCTACATCAATAATATACACTGTGGTTTGAATGAACTGACAAACACACACATTGACACACACACACACACACACACGCGCTGACGCACACACCCACAGACACACATATAAATTCTAAGTAGTAAAACTTGTATTTAGTAGAAAATGTTATATAATTGTTGCGCGTGGGTTGGAAAGGTAACCATACAAATAATGCATGGTGTAATTCAGAATGCGCGTGACAACACGTCATTTCTCTTGTTAAATGTTTTTACCTTCATGGCAACGCATGAAGCTCTCCTCACGATATTCAGAGTCGTTCTTTTTCTACTTAGTAAGCAGACACGTACCCTAAATGACTATGAATTGACTCATCTGCATTGGAACGGACGCTTTTTTCCCCCTAAATCAGAACTGCATAGCAACGCAAGTCCTGAAAAGTACGGCAAACTCCTCGCGGGGAAAACTGCCCTGACTTGTGCGCGTGAACGCCGCCAGTGATCACTTTTGTGTTTTTTCCTCGTCACTGGTGGCAAAAGGAACCATTTCAAAACCACAACACCCAAGCATCTGGGTATCTCACTTGCAGCAACCAGAGTGGCACTTCAGTATTCAAACAGAAATCTTGTGTTCAGATTTTGGGGTTGTTTCAGCCTGACAAACTGCTTTTTGGGGTTGTTTCAGCCTGACAAACTGAGGCTGTGTGGTCCAGTGGTTAAAGAAAAGGGCTTGTAACTAGGAGGTCTCCGGTTCAAATCCCACGTCAGCCACTGACTCATTATGTAACCCTGAGCAAATCACTTAACCTCCTTGTGCTCCGTCTTTCGGGTGAGACGTAGTTGTAAGTGACTCTGCAGCTGATGCATAGTTCACACACCCTAGTCTCTGTAAGTCGCCTTGGATAAAGGCATCTGCTAAGTAAACAAATAATAATTTTTATTAAAGGGGTTTACAGAAATTCACATTACACTTGTTTTAGACAGTGAATTTGGTGGAATCCATACCAAAATATAAAGCAGTTGCTCAGTATATCAGCAGATTCTTGCAGTCCCTGATGTGATTGAATTGTACTTCCTGCAGTTAGTGAATCTGTACCTGATGATGGCTCTGGAGCGGAGGCTGGAAGTGCTTGTATTCCCATCAGAGGTGACTGTTTTTAACACTACCCAGCACATGTGAACTGCTGTGAGAAAGCTGCTTGCTTTCCAAACCCAGAATTGATTTCCATGACTGCAGAGATGGAGATAAGACTCCTATTGCACAGCAAGGTCACCCATTCCAGGTTTTAAGAAGAGCTTGATTAGCTACAGTGTGGTGAACAAGCTCAAGTGTATTTTACTAAACCAGTGGGGGCCAAAACAGCAAACACTGCGATGCATTGTGGGGGATCTCAACGCGATCCGCGATCCACCCGTCAGCTATGAGCAACAATTATTAGCGGGATTTCATGTAATAGCGTCCAATGCGTAACAGCAATAATGAAACAAAACAACCACAACAAACACGTAACAGACGCTCTACGCGGTATCTTTTAGGCACATGTGCGCCTAATTAAAAAAAAAAGATAGCCGCGCACTTCAAAAGCTGAATATCTACAGATCTTTGTTTCCTTCCTTTCTTACACAACACTTGTGCAGTTCAATACTTGCGCATCAACACAATTAAAATGGACGGTTGTTTGTTTTTAGCTCTGCTCGCATGTTCCTCAGAAGGCGCTGCTTGCTGTTTATGGCAGCGCGCTGAGCTGCCTCTCCGCACACTGCGTGTCGTTTTGAAGCGCTGTGTTTAAGATATTTTCATGTTTGAACTCCTGGCTCCCTGTTAAAAATGCAGTCTATCCTGCCATCAGTTCCCCTGCATCCTGATAAAACGTGCAAAACATGGATTTTTTTAAAACATTGTCAAACTGAAGCCAGGGGAAATCTTTTTAACACCTGTTGGTTGAACTGTCTGTTGATAATTCAGTGAAGCTGGCGGGTATGGGATTTGTAGTTTTTAATGTGTGATTCACAGTGGGCAGTGGACACCAATAAACTACATTCCCAGAGTGGATTACGATTGAGTTTAGAGTTTAGATCCGACTGTGAGGTTTTTTTTTTTCTCTTTTGTTTTATACTTTTCAGCTTTATAAATAAATCTCGTTTATTGTTTATATTCATCCTTTAGGGATTTCTAGTCGCATCCGTGCGTCTAAATTAAAATGTGCGTTCACACAAGCATTGTGTTCGTCTCTCATGTGCAGAAACCGGACCATAAAAACTATAACGAGTAGATCTATCGACGTTTGAATCAGACACAAGAACGAAATATCTACAACTATCTATTCTAACAAGTATACCGGTAGATCATTACTATAAGGTTCAGGCTGCACTCCCGATAGCTCTAGACGCATGTTCAGAACATTTTACATTCCTTAGTGTAAAGAATATTTATCAGATATGATTGTCGCTCTCCTCTTCAAACTGTCCGCCCAGCAAGCTCTCTCCTTCCCGCTGCACCCAGCCAGCCAATCGGAGCTCCCCTCTAGTCACCCAGCCAGCCAATCGGAGCTCCCCTCTGGTCATCCAGCCAACCAATCGGAGCTCCCCTCTTGTCACCCAGCCAGCCAATCGGAGCTCCCCTCTTGTCACCAAACCAGCCAATCAGAGCTCCCCTCTTTTTACACAGCTAGCCAATCGGAGCTCCCCAATCGGATGCAGTCCCTCTAATAAGCACATGTACTGCCCAGACTCACGAGTAAATCCTTTACCAGCTTTGAAAAACGAAACTGTGCGATTGTAGTAGGGTCTTATTATTATTATTATTATTATTATTATTATTATTATTATGGTTATTATTATTCACGTGTGGATTGTCTTTCTCATATTATTATTTGATAAATGTGTATTGTGTGTGTGTGTGTGTGTGTGTGTGTGTGTGTGTGTGTGTGTGTGTGTGTGTGTGTGTGTGTGTTGATTTATTTATATAAATGTGTGTTTTGTTGTTCAGCTCTTTATTATTATTTCTCTTCTCGAGTGTGGTTTGATGTATTTGCTTCACTGGACCCCCTAAACTACTTTTCTCTTTCCTCTATGGAACTATACGAGCGAAACTCCGATTGGCTGAAGGACTGTCTGCCCAATGCGCCCCTGTTGCTTAGCAACCGCGTCTCCCGTTCCACGGCTCTGCTTGCCAGTTTACATTATTGTTAATGTGTTTGAGATTTTTTAAAATCAATTATTACTAATAAAAAAACTTAAGGATTATTTTTGGTGTATGATTGCTTGGTTTCTCCTGGATAAAAGAGTTCGCGCGGGAACCAACCACTCGACGTCTTTGTCCTCCATAAACACAAGGTGGCGCAGACAAATTATTAACATCGATTTAGCAAAGACCTGTTACAAAAAAATAAGGGGGGAAACAAATATTCGAAAGGTGAAATATTGGGTCCTAGGGGGGGGAGTTAATATTTGTTTGCTGGGGGAACAGATATTCTGTGACACCGGTACAAAACAAGTCCTCGACACAAAATCCATCACAAAAATAAACCCTTCTTTACAGAGGAGGGTTCTTCACCCTGTCAGTGTCTGTGTGTCTGTCTGTGTGTGTCTATATATCTCTGTGTGTTTGTGTGTCTGTCTGTCTCTGTGTGTGTCTGTGTGTGTGTGTGTGTCTCTGTCTCTTTGTATGTGTGTGCAATGTCTGTCTGTCTGTCTTTCTGTGTGTGTTACTGATTGGTTTATTATTTTTTTCTTCAGATTAACGGATTGGCGTCGACTGGATCTTACGTTCAGAGCGGACAGAAAGACAAGGCTGCCTCCCAGTCTCTCTTCACTGCCAGTTACGTCTACTAGACCAGTGCGCTCATTAAACTGGGACCAGTAAACCTCACACACAGAGTCACTGCTTTTGCAATCTGAATTTTACATTCCAAAAGATGATTTTTACAAATTAAAAAAAAAAAAAAAAAAAATATGAAGATGCCTGTCTGTAAGCCTTTCTTCCAGAGCGTTTGAAGTCATGTGGAGCTTTAAATAAAAATCTACACTGTTGGAAAATTAAAGTGTGTGGAAATTCATGATTTTTCTTTTTTCTTTAAGTGATTTGTAGATTAACAAAATAATTTCATACAGATGACCTGCTTGGAAGTTGCATTGTCTCTCAGATGTGCAGTTTGTGAAAGATGTTCTCGCAGACCTGGATTTGACATGATCACTGGATTAAAGGAAGTTCTGTTTCTGTGCCTCGCACTCGGGAAGGCTGCTGGACTCCCCGCCTCACTTCACCTCTGCAGTGTCTTCTGGGTCATGTTACTGGCTGACGGCATGCCAGTCAGCAGGGGGAGCAGCAGCTGATTGGTTAATGACAGGAAAGTAGCCAGTGAAGGGGCGGGGACAATTTCACCCTCCAGGTGAACAAGGAAGTGCAACCCTAACTGAAACCATGGCTTGCAAATGGAGATTTCTTTAACCGGATGTAGCACTGTAGCACATATGTTTGATTGCTGACTATAGCAGCTAGACTAGAGCACAGTGTTTGATTGACTATAGCAGCTAGACTAGAGCACAGTGTTTGATTGCTGACTATAGCAGCTAGACTAGAGCACAGTGTTTGATTGACTATAGCAGCTAGACTAGAGCACAGTGTTTGATTGACTATAGCAGCTAGACTAGAGCACAGTGTTTGATTGCTGACTATAACAGCTAGACTAGAGCACAGTGTTTGATTGACTATAGCAGCTAGACTAGAGCACAGTGTTTGATTGCTGACTATAGCAGCTAGACTAGAGCACAGTGTTTGATTGACTATAGCAGCTAGACTAGAGCACAGTGTTTGATTGACTATAGCAGCTAGACTAGAGCACAGTGTTTGATTGACTATAGCAGCTAGACTAGAGCACAGTGTTTGATTGACTATAGCAGCTAGACTAGAGCACAGTGTTTGATTGACTATAGCAGCTAGACTAGAGCACAGTGTTTGATTGACTATAGCAGCTAGACTAGAGCACAGTGTTTGATTGATTATAGCAGCTAGACTAGAGCACAGTGTTTGGTTGCTGACTATAGCAGCTAGACTAGAGCACAGTGTTTGATTGACTATAGCAGCTAGACTAGAGCACAGTGTTTGATTGCTGACTATATCAGCTAGACTAGAGCACAGTTTGATTGACTATAGCAGCTAGACTAGAGCACAGTGTCTTTGTGAAGAATCTGCTCATGGACCCAACAGGCTTGTTATTGTTGAGAGTTATGTGTGAAGAATCACAATTAAAATGTCCAGTTTAAGGATACAATTCATTCATATGTGTAATGGTCTCATTTAATCAGCACTCTGCTATCATGAATGTCTTTCTTTTTATGAGTTCAAGATTGCCGAGGTAAACAATTGAGCAGTAAATCACACAACACCATTATATCTTTTATACATTTTATCAAGAAAGATAGAAAATAGATGCGCTACAAAAACAGAAAAGAAGATTCATATCAAAATAGCAGAAATCAGTGCAATTTAGCAATGAATAATATTCAGGAAGCATCTCAGCTTCAGTGTAAATATTGATTACATGGAAAATAATGCATTCATCTATTGTCTAGAAAGTCTTTTATCATTATTTATTTCTTAGTAGACACCCTTTATCCAGGAGACTTACAGCTGTTACAAAATATCACAGTACAAAATTAGAGGGGCAGGGAGGAGAGAGGGAGAGTAGAGGATGGAGGAGAGAGGGATTAGAGAAGGCAGGGTGGAGAGAGGGAGAGTAGAGAGGATGGAGGAGAGAGGGAGAGAGAGGATGGAGAGAGGGAGAGTAGAGAAGGCAGGGTGGAGAGAGGAGAGTAGAGAAGGCAGGGGGAGAGAGGAGAGGAGAGGATGGTGGAGAGAGGGAGAGAGAGAGGATGGAGGAGAGAGGGAGAGGGGAAAGGGAGGGATTAGCATATCAGAGGGAAGGGAGAGAAAAGAGAGGGAGAGCCATAGGGAGGCAGAGAGGAGAGGGGAGAGGAGAGAGAGAGAGAAGGAGATGGAAAGAGGTGGAGGGGAAGAGAGAGGGAGACAGGAAGGAGAGTAGGAAAGGGGTGTAGAGAAATAAAGAGGAGGGGCTCAGGGTAAGAGGGTGGGAGAGAGGATTTCTTCTCATCAGCCCAGAAGAGTGCAGAGAGAGTGTCAGTGAAAGTGAAGAGGAGATTGTCTGAGCTGTTTGAATAGTTTCCTGGTTCAGACAGCAATGTGTTTAATCTGCAGCGCTGACAGGGTCAGGGTCAGGGGACTCCAGCACAAGGGCTGTTTTCTTGTCCCAAGTATAGAAGAGTGGATAGAGTTTCTCATTGGGATTGAACTCCATGTCAGTGAAAGTGTAGATGTGAGATCTGGTCTCCACATTGTAAAAGGAGAGCTGCCCTTCCTCATAATCCAGATACACCCCTAGCTTCTGGGGCTTCAGGCTCAGGGGGAGGGGGGTCTCGGGGTCAGTGAGAGCAGTGAACTCACCTCCACTCCACCACTCCACAATCCAGTAACCCTGCTGGGGGGTCATGCTGAACTCCTCCTTCCTCTTGGCAGACTCTCTGCTGACTCCTAATCTCCACCATGTATTCCCCCCCACCTGCACCTGCCAGTAGCGTCTCCCCGAGGTGAAGCTCTCCCTGCCCAGCACACAGAGCCTGTAATCAAATCTCTCTGGATTGTCAGGGAGATCCTGCCGTGTCTCTCCCAGTCTCACTCGTTTCCCCTCTGCAGACAGGGTGAGCTCGGGGTGTGCTGTATCAGGGTCCAGAGTCACATCAACTGTGGAGCAGAGAGGAGACATCATCATCATTATTATTATTATTATTATTATTATTATTATTATTATTATTATTAGTAGTAGTAGTAGTACTAGTAGTAGTAGAATTGAGGAAGGGAGGGTATGAGTGAGGGAGGGTATGAAGGAGGGAGGTTATGAAGGAGGGAGTGTATGAAGGAGGGTATGAGTGAGAGAGGGTATGAAGGAGGGAGGGTATATGAAGGAGGAGTGTATGAAGGAGGGTATGAGTGAGAGAGGGTATGAAGGAGGGTATGAGTGAGGGAGGGTATGAAGGAGGGAGGGTATGAAGGAGGGAGTATGAAGGAGGGAGGTTATGAAGGAGGGAGATTATGAATGAGGGTATGAGGAGAGAGGGAATGAAGGAGGGAGGGTATGAAGGAGGAGGTTATGAAGGAGGGAGGGTATGAAGGAGGGTATGAAGGAGGGAGGGTATGAAGGAGGGAGTGTATGAAGGAGGGTATGAAGGAGGGAGGGTATGAAGGAGGGAGGTTATGAAGGAGGAGGTATGAAGGAGGGTATGAGTGAGGGAGGGTATGAAGGAGGGAGGTTATGAAGGAGGGTATGAGAGAGAGGGTATGAGTGAGGAAGGGTATGAAGGAGGAAGGTTATGAGGAAGGGAGGGTATGAAGGAGGGAGGTTATGAAAGAGGGTATGAATGAGAGAGGTTATGAGTGAGGAAGGGTATGAAGGAGGGAGGGTATGAAGGAGGGAGGTTATGAAGGAGGGAGGTTATGAAAGAGGGTATGAATGAGGGAGGTTATGAAGGAGGGAGGTTATGAAAGAGGGTATGAATGAGGGAGGTTATGAGGGTATGAGTGAGGACGGGTATGAAGGAGGGAGGGTATGAAGGAGGGAGGTTATGAAAGAGGGTATGAATGAGGGAGGTTATGAGGGTATGAGTGAGGACGGGTATGAAGGAGGGAGGGTATGAAGGAGGGAGGTTATGAAGGAGGGATGTTATGAAAGAGGGTATGAATGAGGGATGTTATGAACGAGGGTATGAGTGAGGGATGTTATGAACGAGGGTATGAGTGAGGGAGGGTATGAAGGAGGGAGGGTATGAAGGAGGGAGGGTATGAAGGAGGGAGGTTATGAAGGAGGGATGTTATGAACGAGGGTATGAGTGAGGGAGGGTATGAAGGAGGGAGGGTATGAAGGAGGGAGGTTATGAAGGAGGGATGTTATGAACGAGGGTATGAGTGAGGGAGGGTATGAAGGAGGAGGGTATGAAGGAGGGAGGTTATGAAGGAGGGAGGTTATGAAGGAGGGTATGAGTGAGGGAGGGTATGAAGGAGGGAGGGTATGAAGGAGGGAGGTTATGAAGGAGGAAGTGTATGAAGGAGGGTATGAAGGAGGAAATTAATGAAGGAGGAGGGTATGAAGGAGGGAGGTTATGAAGGAGGGAGGGTATGAAGGAGGGAGGTTATGAAGGAGGGAGGTTATGAAGGAGGGTATGAGTGAGGGAGGGTATGAAGGAGGAGGGTATGAAGGAGGGAGGTTATGAAGGAGGGAGGTTATGAAGCGAGGGTATGAAGGAGGGAGGGTATGAAGGAGGGAGGAATGAAGGAGGGAGGTTATGAAGGAGGGATGTTATGAACGAGGGTATGAAGGAGGAGGGTATGAAGGAGGGAGGTTATGAAGGAGGGATGTTATGAACGAGGGTATGAGTGAGGGAGGGTATGAAGGAGGGAGGGTATGAAGGAGGGAGGTTATGAAGGAGGGATGTTATGAACGAGGGTATGAAGGAGGGAGGTTATGAAGGAGGGATGTTATGAACGAGGGTATGAAGGAGGGAGGGTATGAAGGAGGGAGGGTATGAAGGAGGGAGGTTATGAAGGAGGATGTTATGAACGAGGGTATGAAGGAGGGAGGGTATGAAGGAGGGAGGGTATGAAGGAGGGAGGTTATGAAGGAGGGATGTTATGAACGAGGGTATGAAGGAGGGAGGGTATGAAGGAGGGAGGGTATGAAGGAGGGAGGTTATGAAGGAGGGATGTTATGAGCGAGGGTATGGTGAGGAGGGTATGAAGGAGGGAGGGTATGAAGGAGGGAGGTTATGAAGGAGGGATGTTATGAACGAGGTATGAAGGAGGGGGGTATGAAGGAGGAGGGTATGAAGGAGGAGGTTATGAAGGAGGGATGTTATGAAGCGAGGGTATGAAGGAGGAGGGAGGGTATGAAGGAGGGAGGGTATGAAGGAGGGAGGTTATGAAGGAGGATGTTATGAACGAGGGTATGAATGAGAGAGGGTATGAAGGAGGAGGGTATGAAGGAGGAGGTTATGAAGGAGGGATGTTATGAGCGAGGGTATGGTGAGGGAGGGTATGAAGGAGGGAGGTATGAAGGAGGAGGTTATGAAGGAGGATGTTATGAGCGAGGGTATGAGTGAGGAGGGTATGAAGGAGGGAGGGTATGAAGGAGGGAGGTTATGAAGGAGGGATGTTATGAACGAGGGTATGAAGGAGGGAGGGTATGAAGGAGGGAGGGTATGAAGGAGGGAGGTTATGAAGGAGGATGTTATGAACGAGGGTATGAAGGAGGGAGGGTATGAAGGAGGGAGGGTATGAAGGAGGGAGGTTATGAAGGAGGGATGTTATGAACGAGGGTATGAATGAGAGAGGGTATGAGGGAGGGAGAGGAGGGGCATTTGCACATTAACATAATTAGGGTTTCAGATTTCTGTTTTTTCATCCTGAGTTTTCTCATCTCCTTAAGAATTTAAGCAATTCGTGCTTCTCAATCACAACTGTACAACTGATTGAATTTACGTTCTTTTTTTCTAAATGGGCTTGAGGCAGGATAGCAGCAGAGGGAAGACTCAGAGACAGAAAGTGCAGTGAAACCAAAATATTTTAATTAACAAAACACAAAATAAAAAGGCACGATGGCCAACCAAAAAGACAAACACAAAAACAGGCTTTAAACAAATCAAAAGAACCACTCACACTCTCACACACACACACACTCTCTCTCTCTCTCTCTCTCTCTCTCTCTCTCTCTCTCTCTCTCTCTCTCTCTCTCTCTCTCTCTCTCTCTCTCTCTCTCTCTACTCTCACACCTCCCGTCTCACAAAAACTCTCCTCCTAACAAAACCCAACCTAACAAACCCAACCACTTTTTTATACAGGTGCCTG
This sequence comes from Huso huso, assembly GCA_036884735.1. Lineage (NCBI taxonomy): Eukaryota > Metazoa > Chordata > Actinopteri > Acipenseriformes > Acipenseridae > Huso > Huso huso. The sequence continues at coordinate 15,371 of JAHFZB010000684.1, forward strand.
GGCTAATTGGGCATTCTGCACCTCATTAGCCCAGGCACATTCCACATTCCTCACACATAAATTCACTGAACCACACCCCAAACTCACTCACATCCACTCTAAACAATACAAAAAACACAGAACCACCACAAAGTAGGCTGCACCCCATCACAGGGCTTTTAAATCATAAGTCTTACTTTTTCATTGCAAAGCAGAAGCGACTCCTCTTTATTAATGTCAATACAGTCACGCACAGCGATTGTAATAAAGTGTGTGCAGCATAAAATACTGTATTGTTCATTCTAGCTTTAATAAAGAGGAGTCTCTTATTAACATGTCGCGATCTCGTTTGCACGTCCTGCTTGTAATGAAAATGAAGGCTTGGCTAATTGAAAAGCCCATTTAGTTGTTTCACAGAATTAATCAAGTTTACTATGAACACGTTTCTCAGTTGTGATTGAGAGACACAAACTGCTTCACAGGGATCAGATGAATTCTTAAAGCAGAGTAGAAAAGTCGGGTAAAACACTGACAATCAGAAGCCCAGCCTCGAGTATACACTGGGATATGCATCCCCACTGAGGAGAAGAGGAGAGGAGAGGAGAGAAGGATAGAGGGAGGGGTACACTCATGAGAGGAGAGGTGCAGACAGGCTCCAGATTGGGACACTCTTAATAATGTGTAGAAAGAATGTCTGTACCAAGTTTCATCACAATCAGATCAGCAGTTCTCTAGATGCATGTCAAAGTGTAACATATGGAGCCCTGCAGTGTCTACATGTGATCTTCACTTCACAGTGAGTTCACAATCTGGGGCATTATAACTAAACACACTTTCTCCTCTCTTTTTCAGTGTTTCCTTTGGGAGGCACACGAGGCTGGCGTTAGCTGAGCTGGGAGTGCACAGAGGTTTAAATGGGGCACAATGTAAATATAGATGTAAACACAGTGAGTGAGACGGGGCTCCTCGCTGTTCTTTTACCTGTTTAAGAAAAATACTTGTGACTTGAGTTCTTTTGGTTTAATAAAGTTCTTAATGTTAATATCAGCATATCCTATATCAATATCGGTCGACCACTAAAAAAAACATATTTCTATATAATTAATACAGGAGGTCTGTATCAGTTTAGTTCATATTTCTATATAATTAATACAATGAGGTCTGTATCAGTTTAGTTCATATTTCTATATAATTAATACATGAGGTCTGTATCAGTTTAGTTCATATTTCTATATAATTAATACAATGAGGTCTGTATCAGTTTAGTTCATATTTCTATATAATTAATACAGGAGGTCTGTATCAGTTTAGTTCATATTTCTATATAATTAATACAATGAGGTCTGTATCAGTTTAGTTCATATTTCTATATAATTAATACAATGAGGTCTGTATCAGTTTAGTTCATATTTCTATATAATTAATACAATGAGGTCTGTATCAGTTTAGTTCATATTTCTATATAATTAATACAATGAGGTCTGTATCAGTTTAGTTCATATTTCTATATAATTAATACAATGAGGGTCTGTATCAGTTTAGTTCATATTTCTATATAATTAATACAATGAGGTCTGTATCAGTTTAGTTCATATTTCTATATAATTAATACAATGAGGTCTGTATCAGTTTAGTTCATATTTCTATATAATTAATACAATGAGGTCTGTATCAGTTTAGTTCATATTTCTATATAATTAATACAATGAGGTCTGTATCAGTTTAGTTCATATTTCTATATAATTAATACAATGAGGTCTGTATCAGTTTAGTTCATATTTCTATATAATTAATACATGAGGTCTGTATCAGTTTAGTTCATATTTCTATATAATTAATACAATGAGGTCTGTATCAGTTTAGTTCATATTTCTATATAATTAATACAATGAGGTCTGTATCAGTTTAGTTCATATTTCTATATAATTAATACAATGAGGTCTGTATCAGTTTAGTTCATATTTCTATATAATTAATACAATGAGGTCTGTATCAGTTTAGTTCATATTTCTATATAATTAATACAATGAGGTCTGTATCAGTTTAGTTCATATTTCTATATAATTAATACAATGAGGTCTGTATCAGTTTAGTTCATATTTCTATATAATTAATACAATGAGGTCTGTATCAGTTTAGTTCATATTTCTATATAATTAATACAATGAGGTCTGTATCAGTTTAGTTCATATTTCTATATAATCAATACAGGAGGTCCGTATCAGTTTAGTTCATATTTCTATATAATTAATACAATGAGGTCTGTATCAGTTTAGTTCATATTTCTATATAATTAATACATGAGGTCTGTATCAGTTTAGTTCATATTTCTATATAATTAATACAATGAGGTCTGTATCAGTTTAGTTCATATTTCTATATAATTAATACAATGAGGTCTGTATCAGTTTAGTTCATATTTCTATATAATTAATACATGAGGTCTGTATCAGTTTAGTTCATATTTCTATATAATTAATACAATGAGGTCTGTATCAGTTTAGTTCATATTTCTATATAATTAATACAATGAGGTCTGTATCAGTTTAGTTCATATTTCTATATAATTAATACATGAGGTCTGTATCAGTTTAGTTCATATTTCTATATAATTAATACAATGAGGTCTGTATCAGTTTAGTTCATATTTCTATATAATTAATACAATGAGGTCTGTATCAGTTTAGTTCATATTTCTGTATAATTAATACAATGAGGTCTGTATCAGTTTAGTTCATATTTCTATATAATTAATACAATGAGGTCTGTATCAGTTTAGTTCATATTTCTATATAATTAATACAATGAGGTCTGTATCAGTTTAGTTCATATTTCTATATAATTAATACAATGAGGTCTGTATCAGTTTAGTTCATATTTCTATATAATTAATACAATGAGGTCTGTATCAGTTTAGTTCATATTTCTGTATAATTAATACAATGAGGTCTGTATCAGTTTAGTTCATATTTCTGTATAATTAATACATGAGGTCTGTATCAGTTTAGTTCATATTTCTATATAATTAATACAATGAGGTCTGTATCAGTTTAGTTCATATTTCTATATAATTAATACAATGAGGTCCGTATCAGTTTAGTTCATATTTCTATATAATTAATACAATGAGGTCTGTATCAGTTTAGTTCATATTTCTATATAATTAATACAGTGAGGTCTGTATCAGTTTAGTTCATATTTCTATATAATTAATACAATGAGGTCTGTATCAGTTTAGTTCATATTTCTATATAATTAATACAATGAGGTCCGTATCAGTTTAGTTCATATTTCTATATAATTAATACAATGAGGTCCGTATCAGTTTAGTTCATATTTCTATATAATTAATACAATGAGGTCTGTATCAGTTTAGTTCATATTTCTATATAATTAATACAGTGATGTCTGTATCAGTTTAGTTCATATTTCTATATAATTAATACAACGAGGTCTGTATCAGTTTAGTTCATATTTCTATATAATTAATACAATGAGGTCCGTATCAGTTTAGTTCATATTTCTATATAATTAATACAATGAGGGTCTGTATCAGTTTAGTTCATATTTCTATATAATTAATACAATGAGGTCTGTATCAGTTTAGTTCATATTTCTATATAATTAATACAATGAGGTCTGTATCAGTTTAGTTCATATTTCTATATAATTAATACAATGAGGTCCGTATCAGTTTAGTTCATATTTCTATATAATTAATACAATGAGGTCTGTATCAGTTTAGTTCATATTTCTATATAATTAATACAATGAGGTCTGTATCAGTTTAGTTCATATTTCTATATAATTAATACAATGAGGTCTGTATCAGTTTAGTTCATATTTCTATATAATTAATACAGTGAGGTCTGTATCAGTTTAGTTCATATTTCTATATAATTAATACGAGGTCTGTATCAGTTTAGTTCATATTTCTATATAATTAATACAGTGAGGTCTGTATCAGTTTAGTTCATATTTCTATATAATTAATACAATGAGGTCTGTATCAGTTTAGTTCATATTTTATATAATTAATACAATGAGGTCTGTATCAGTTTAGTTCATATTTCTATATAATTAATACAACGAGGTCTGTATCAGTTTAGTTCATATTTCTATATAATTAATACAATGAGGTCCGTATCAGTTTAGTTCATATTTCTATATAATTAATACAATGAGGTCTGTATCAGTTTAGTTCATATTTCTATATAATTAATACAGTGAGGTCTGTATCAGTTTAGTTCATATTTCTATATAATTAATACAACGAGGTCTGTATCAGTTTAGTTCATATTTCTATATAATTAATACAATGAGGTCCGTATCAGTTTAGTTCATATTTTATATAATTAATACAATGAGGTCTGTATCAGTTTAGTTCATATTTCTATATAATTAATACAATGAGGTCTGTATCAGTTTAGTTCATATTTCTATATAATTAATACAATGAGGTCTGTATCAGTTTAGTTCATATTTCTATATAATTAATACAATGAGGTCCGTATCAGTTTAGTTCATATTTCTATATAATTAATACAATGAGGTCTGTATCAGTTTAGTTCATATTTCTATATAATTAATACAATGAGGTCTGTATCAGTTTAGTTCATATTTCTATATAATTAATACAATGAGGTCTGTATCAGTTTAGTTCATATTTCTATATAATTAATACAGTGAGGTCTGTATCAGTTTAGTTCATATTTCTATATAATTAATACAATGAGGTCTGTATCAGTTTAGTTCATATTTCTATATAATTAATACAATGAGGTCTGTATCAGTTTAGTTCATATTTCTATATAATTAATACAATGAGGTCTGTATCAGTTTAGTTCAGTGGTCAGCGACTGTACAGATAGCCGCTCATGTGACTGGGGTCCTGAATCATGGAGTTGTTTATAAGCAGGGTTCACATCACTTTTATCATAAGGGTCTCACAGCACCAGCAGGAATGGTTTGGTACTCGCGAGCATTAGGGATCCTCATCACAGTCACTGTCGAGCTCCCCCTCCTCCTCCGACAGGTCAAACAATTGGGATGTCAAGGATCAGGGCTGATTCTAACACAGGGTACCTCATACAGCGAGAGCGACATTACATTCTGGAGCCAGTAGACATGTTTCATTTATTATTATTATTATTATTATTATTATTATTATTATTATTATTATTATTATTATTTATTTTATTCGATAGCAACCATAGATGACGATAGCTGGGTCTGGACGACTCACACCTCCCACACACACAGGAGAGAAGGGAAGGTCGTCGTGTGAAGTTGTGAGGGGGCTCGATTAGGGCGGGTTTGATCATTTTCAAAGTGATTTGCACCCCTGTCAAGGATGCTGGGTTCAGGATTAAAGGATTCAGTGTCATCTTACACACATGAATGTGCATCAGGGCAGACTGAGGCTGACAGGCAGGATCGATATTTGGTTTTTATAATGTGGAAACCCACGCTCACAAGCAGCACTGCTTAACTCTTTAAGGACCAAGCATTTATAATGTGGTTAACCCTTTAAGAACCAATCATTTATAATGTGGTTAACCCTTTAAGAACCAATCATTTATAATGTGGTTAACCCTTTAAGAACCAAGCATTTATAATGTGGTTAACCCTTTAAGAACCAAGCATTTATAATGTGGTTAACCCTTTAAGGGCCAAGCATTTATAATGTGGTTAACCCTTTAAGAACCAATCATTTATAATGTGGTTAACCCTTTAAGGACCAAGCATTTATAATGTGGTTAACCCTTTAAGAACCAATCATTTATAATGTGGTTAACCCTTTAAGAACCAATCATTTATAATGTGGTTAACCCTTTAAGAACCAAGCATTTATAATGTGGTTAACCCTTTAAGGACCAAGCATTTATAAAGTGGTTAACCCTTTAAGGACCAAGCATTTATAATGTGGTTAACCCTTTAAGGACCAATCATTTATAATGTGGTTAACCCTTTAAGAACCAAGCATTTATAATGTGGTTAACCCTTTAAGGACCAAGCATTTATAATGTGGTTAACCCTTTAACAGTAGTTGACTCTCTTCCTATATAAATTCACTAAACATCTATTTTTTACAGTAGCATCTTGGAGCTGTTCTTTTCTTCTGAGCACTCTGGGGAGCATTATAAAGCACTTCAGAAACCAGACAAGCTTTTCACTTTTTATTCAAAACGATATTTCGTTTCTTTTCTTTTTTTAACGTTACGTATTTTTCTATTATTTTGTATTCTGCTTAGAGATACATGTATAAAAATGTCTTATTCTATGACCCGAGGGACCTTTCAATACTTCCTGAAGGTTTTGTTGAAAAATATTGATGTTTGGCCAAATTACAAAAGACACTGTTTCACCTGAGTGATTGCAATGACAGAATACACGTTTATCCTCAGGGTCTTTAGAAGCAATAATGGACACTACTCTCGATTATTTACTCAAAATAAATATGTATAAATAAAATAATAGTTCTTCACTCCATTATTATCAGCAATAAGGACAAAATAATAAATAAATGTAGTCCCTGAAGCATGAACCCTTATATCCACTCGTTTGATATTTAGAAATGTTGTAAAACATATACAGTATATTAATACACGAGACAGAATAAATGTTCTAATATAACTATAAGTCGAATATATTGAATTTATAGTGTTTCCCGGTTATTTCTTTGCTGTAAACAAGTTCCTGTCTCATGTTTTGACTCTGCGTGCTGCTATGTAATGTCTTCGCCTTTACAAATGAAATGCGCATCTCAGTGACATCACACGAATAAACAACCAATCAGGCAGTGAAGTTGAACCCCTCCCCTATCCAACGACATGCGTTAACAAGCTGTACTGCAAAGTATGGTGTCCCAGCAAGTCAAAGAAACGAAGTGTGTTTTAATCGTGTTTACCCGATCACGGGCCCAGAATGACACTTCAGTATGATCGTGTTACACCATCACGTCCTTAAAGGGTTAATGGCAGTGTCAGAGACAACAACTAGAGTTTCTGAATGTTTAACTAGGAGTCCGGATTGCTGGTTATTACCAATTTAACAAATCATCTCACATTCTCTGTTTATTTCAATATCCTACCACCACATTCCAGCACTTCTTCACTGTATTAGTGCTGTTAAACACGTTAGCTTGACAGCACAACAGTATCTATAGAAGGATATAACTGAGGGAACAAAATGTTATTTTAAGTAAAATGCTGAAGTAAATGTATTTTTTAAACTCATGTTTAAATGTAACGGCTCTCAAGCATCGACTCCTCCTCTCATCCGCGCTCAGTCTGGGAAGTGAAGCGTCAGTGAGCTTTCACAATGCCACTCCCGAACTACATCCTCCTCTCTGGTGGACAGCTAAACCGAGATCCCTGCTATCATTGGATGCTTCAAGTGTCCATTAAAGAAATGATTGATGTTATGAACTGGAGTGATTCCACCTATCGCTCTCCATGTTGTTTTATAAAATCTTGAAGCAGCCAATGATAGCGCTAGCAGGGCGGGACATTTTAGTGAATTGCAACCCTCCATCCTAAAGTGAAATATGGAGCCTGGGATTTAATAATAAGCTCAGTTACGCAGAGATCTTTGACAGATCCCAGATCAATAGAAAATCAAGAGGTTAGGTAGTTATGGGTCACAGTCAGATAATACGCACCCTCGCTGCCTGTTTGAAAAATGCTTTCCTGTTAGAAATGTACTGATGGTATGGAAGTCCGTATTTGTTTTTATGGGTGCACGTGCGTAGCTGGGTACCAGTTATGTGAACCTCTGCCTATCAGCATCCATGACATTTTTATGAACCATTTCAGAATGTTCAATTTAAAACTAAATAGCTGCACAACTAAAATCTCATCATTGTTATTTATGAGACTCTTTATAGTGTGTAGAGCGATTTGTGATCCTAATGAATATCACTTCACTGTATCAGCATCATGCACACCCCTATTTAAAACAGAACATGTGTGAAGAGTCAGGCAGGTACACATGGAGGTGTGACACAATCCTCAAACTGTGTGAAGAGTCAGGCAGGTACACATGGAGGTGTGACACAATCCTCACACTGTGTGAAGAGTCAGGCAGGTACACATGGAGGTGTGACACAATCCTCACGCTGTGTGAAGAGTCAGGCAGGTACACATGGAGGTGTGACACAATCCTCACACTGTGTGAAGAGTCAGGCAGGTACACATGGAGGTGTGACACAATCCTCACACTGTGTGAAGAGTCAGGCAGGTACACATGGAGGTGTGACACAATCCTCACACTGTGTGAAGAGTCAGGCAAGTCCACATGAGGTGTGACACAATCCCGCACTGTGTGAAGAGTCAGGCAGGTACACATGGAGGTGTGACACAATCCTCGCACTGTGTGAAGAGTCAGGCAGGTACACATGGAGGTGTGACACAATCCTCACACTGTGTGAAGAGTCAGGCAGGTACACATGGAGGTGTGACACAATCCTCACACTGTGTGAAGAGTCAGGCAGGTACACATGGAGGTGTGACACAATCCTCACACTGTGTGAAGAGTCAGGCAGGTACACATGGAGGGTGTGACACAATCCTCACACTGTGTGAAGAGTCAGGCAGGTACACATGGAGGTGTGACACAATCCACACACTGTGTGAAGAGTCAGGCAGGTACACATGGAGGTGTGACACAATCCTCACACTGTGTGAAGAGTCAGGCAGGTACACATGGGGTGTGACACAATCCTCACACTGTGTGAAGAGTCAGGCAGGTACACATGGAGGTGTGACACAATCCTCACACTGTGTGAAGAGTCAGGCAGGTACACATGGAGGTGTGACACAATCCTCACACTGTGTGAAGAGTCAGGCATGTACACATGGAGGTGTGACACAATCCTCACACTGTGTGAAGAGTCAGGCAGGTACACATGGAGGTGTGACACAATCCTCACACTGTGTGAAGAGTCAGGCAGGTACACATGGAGGTGTGACACAATCCTCACACTGTGTGAAGAGTCAGGCAGGTACACATGGAGGTGTGACACAATCCTCACACTGTGTGAAGAGTCAGGCAGGTACACATGGAGGTGTGACACAATCCTCACACTGTGTGAAGAGTCAGGCAGGTACACATGGGTGACACACAATCCTCACACTGTGTGAAGAGTCAGGCAGGTACACATGGAGGTGTGACACAATCCTCACACTGTGTGAAGAGTCAGGCAGGTACACATCGAGGTGTGACACAATCCTCACACTGTGTGAAGAGTCAGGCAGGTACACATGGAGGTGTGACACAATCCTCACACTGTGTGAAGAGTCAGGCAGGTACACATGGAGGTGACACACAATCCTCACACTGTGTGAAGAGTCAGGCAGGTACACATGGAGGTGTGACACAATCCTCACACTGTGTGTAGAGTCAGGCAGGTACACATGGAGGTGTGACACAATCCTCACACTGTGTGTAGAGTCAGGCAGGTACACATGGAGGTGTGACACAATCCTCACACTGTGTGAAGAGTCAGGCAGGTACACATGGAGGTGTGACACAATCCTCACACTGTGTGAAGAGTCAGGCAGGTACACATGGAGGTGTGACACAATCCTCACACTGTGTTTTGCCATCGCCTTCATTTCTCAGTTAATTTATTTTATTTTTATTTAATAATGTGTTTAGCACAGGAGATAGCAATGGTAAGAATGTGTTTGTTATAAACACTAAGGAGTGTTCTGTAATAATTTAAACTTATACATTGCTGTTATTGTATAAGGCTGTAAGAGTTTAAATGGTAAGTAGATAAAAAATATTTTCGTTTAAATAAAATTAGTATACGTTTAAACCCCACTTGACAAAAAAAGAATGCGTTTACTTATATTACGTCTTTTTCTTCATCTGTAACTTACAGTAGTTTTGCCTTTTTACATTTGCGTCAACCCCCAATCCGCCTCCTCTCCTATCCTATCGTGGTGTTCTCTCATGTGATCGGTCCTCAACCAATCAAAGTGATGTGCATTAATCAACTATTTCCTCTAATGCGGTAGTAAAGACTGTAATAACACGTGTGAAAGTACTGTCAGGTGTACAGTTTGTTCAAGCAGTTTAGTTTATTGGGGAGGCTCCACTGGTACAATGCTGAACCACCTTCGACTGAGGCATCCACAGAGCATCACTGAAGGATCAGTCACTGCAAGCCAGGCAAGGATTACACAGTTTACGCGCCCGCGGACTTGTCACCCAGTAAAAGCTGAAAAGATATCAGAACTAATTGCAAAAATGATTGCACAAGATTGCTTGCCCATTCGCACAGTGGAAGGTGATGGATTTCGCCAGTTGCTGTCTTTCATTGTGCCCGATTACAAGGTACCATCATGTCCATCCGTACTAAATCGAATACACAGTCTGTATGACAATGTGAAAACTAACTTGCAAGAAGCCCTAGATAAAGCTACACACATACGCTTGGCGACAGACTGCTGGTCATCAAGAGCACAAGATTCTTACATTTAGTTTCTTGCGCACTACATCGCTGATGAATGGGAGTTTAAAACTACAGTCTTGTGTACAACAGAAATAGAAGAACGTCATACATCTGACCTACTTGCCAATTTTGTTCAAAACGTAGCAGAATCTTGGAATCTTCATGGCAAAGTTGTAGCTGCTGTTCATGATAATGCTTCAGACGTGCGGAGGCTTGGTGAAATGAGCTGCAATGCTCAGGATCATGGTTGCACTGCACACTCGCTGCAGCTTGCAGTTCAGTCTGGTCTTAAAACTGACCGCATCTCTCGCCTGCTTGGAGAAGCACGACATCTTGTGGGTCACTTTAAGCACAGCACTTGTGCTCGACAACGAAGCCTCCACCTCTCAAACAGAGAGCAAAACAACCCCACCTGCAAAGAAAGGCTGTGAGGATCCCCGCTCAACTCTGTGTTTTCTTCTAGGGAGACAGCGCGAAGCTCCACCGGCATCAAATATAAATGAACGAGAGCTTGAGCAGTACCTATGTGAACCCCATTTGGATGCTGAAAGTAACCCACTGAAGTGGTCGGCAGTGAATGATCACAAATACCCGCGACTGGCAAAAATTGGACGCAAATACCTCAACGTGCCAGCTACTTCAGTACCAGTCGAGAGACTTTTTTCAAAGGCTGGGAATATTGTGACAAAGCTGAGAAGTTCACTGGACCCAGAAAATGTCGACAAACTAGTTTTCTTGCAGAAGAATCTAAACAGTGGATTTTACCGTTGAAGTACGCTATCTAAGTTTCTTCCCTTACATTTTAATTTTATTTTTGTAAATACATAACAAATGAAAGAAACTCTTTGATTTTGGACTAAAGTTTTCTGAATTAAAGTATTTTTGGACTAAAGTTTTCTGACATGGATTATTTGAAGTTTGAGGACTGCAGTTTAATGTAAAAAAGTTAAATGTATTCTCTGAAAAAGGCACAAGACAAGTATAAAAGTTAAGATCAGTTTTTCTTCATATTATATATTTATATATGCTTATTATGTTTGACTGTGTGAATCTGTTAGAATCACTTAAAATACAAAACAGATTAAAATGGGTCTTAAAATAATGCAAGTAAAATATACAAATGTGAAGTTACTGAAACATAAATGTTTGCCGTTTAAACTCTGGGTTTAAACGTTTAGTCAATTAAACGCAGATTTACAGCCTTATTATTGGAACAACTGCTGTCTTGTTATTATGACATGAACTGATCAATACTATAAAATAATAAAACCTGCATGATCCATGTTGTTATTATTATTAAAAACAATGGCTAGCTGTATGTTTGTTGAAAACACTAAAGGGTGTTCTGTAACACTTCAAACCAGATAGGAGTTATAGAAATGAATAATAAATCAACAAGCATATCAGCCTCTAGCAAACAAGTAGTAAAGTGAACCAGTACCTGATGCAGCAAGAATCCATTTCCAGACTAGAAGAAAGAAAAAGCTGTCATTCATCTTCCCCGGGGACACCAGTGCAAGGTCTTTGTATTCCAACGACCAGAAGAATGGATAGAGTTTCTCATTGGGCTTGAACTCCATGTCAGTGAAAGTGTAGATGTGAGATCTGGTCTCCACATTGTAAAAGGAGAGCTGCCCTTCCTCATAATCCAGATACACCCCCAGCTTCTGGGGCTTCAGGCTCGGGGGGAGGGGGGTCTGGGGGTCAGTGAGAGCAGTGAACTCATCTTTATCTTCATCTCCACTCCACCCCACAGTCCAGTAACCCTGCTGGGGGGTCATGCTGAACTTCCCCTTCTTCGGGGCAGACTCTCTGCTGACTCCTAATCTCCAGAATGTATTCTCTCCCAACCCCAGCTCCCAGTAGTGTCTCCCTGAGGTGAAGCCCTCCCTGCCCAGCACACAGGGCCTGTAATCAAATCTCTGGGGATTGTTATGATCCTGCCTTTTCCTTCTCACGTGTTTCTCATCCACAGGAAGGGTGAGCCGGGGGTGTGCTGTATCGAGGTCCAGAGTCAAACTGCCAACTGTGAAGAAGAGAGGAGACAATAATAATAATAATAATAATAAAGTGAGTGTTTATAGTGTGCTCTCTGTATCAATAATATGGCCAGAGGTAAAAAAGCAACGTGGCAGAACACACCACACAATATACATACCTAGGCCTGACCATCAGTGCTTCACGGAGCTTTAACCTGGCAGTGATTGCACTAAAAGAAAAAAGCCTGCAGAGCTTTTTATACCATCAAAAGTAGGCTTTATAAAATAAATCTACCTGTCAGAATCTGGCAAGAGTTATCCAGTACAAGGCCCTTCTAACCCAAGAGCTCAGCCCAGGGTCCTGAAGCTCACTACACTAACCCACACTAACACTAACCAGCTTCAGGACAGCTCTGCTACAGCACTGCCAATCAGAGTCAACCAAACTGTAACACAAATCAAAAACTCCTATCTGGAACATTGGGACAAAGAAACAAAAACTGGATTGCTATCGAGCCCTAAAAAGAGACTTTACTCTGGAGGGGATCTCTTCACTGTCAGAGATACAAAGCAGAGGCAGATCCTGACCAAGTACAGGCTCAGTGACCACAGCCTGGCCATTGAAAAAGGCTGACACAGGCAGACCTGGCTACCCAGAGAGAACAGGCTCTGTGGTCACTGTGAGACAGGAGAGGTCGAGCCAGAGATGCACTTTCTCCTTCACTGTGAGAAATACAACCAAACAAAGGACAAATTCCTTAAAAAAATGACTATTTCCCTCCCACACTTCCCACAATTGACTGACCCAGAAAAACTGGCAGTCCTACTGGGAACGGGACACACAGCCCCACTGGCTGCCCAGTATGTGTGCGCCTGTCACAGCCTGAGGGACACACAGTGAACACTCTGCACAGGGCGTTACTTCAATAACACTACTCTGTGTTACATTCTATATACCAGCGGTCATTATTATTATTATTATTATTATTATTATTATTATTATTAGTAGTATTAGTAGTATTAGTTTTGTTGTTGTTGTTGTAAATCTATTGTTCATATGATATGTAATGTAATTGCTTTGGCAATACTGCTGGTGTCCCATGCCAATAAAGGAGAGGGAGGGAGAGAGGGAGAGATGGGAGAGGGAGGGGAGAGGAGGGGGCAGGAGGGAGGAGAGGAGAGGAGAGTATGATGGAGGGAGGGAGGACAGAGAGGTGAGGGGACAGGAGAGGGACGGTAGGAGGGAGGAGAGAAGGTGAAGGAGATACAGGGAGAGAGAGGGAAAGGGAGAGAGAGGAGATAGAAAGGAGGGTAGGATCGTGGGAGGGAGAGGACAGAGGAGAGAGGGAGGGAGAGATAGAGAGGTATGGGATGGGAGAGGAGAGAGATGGAAGAGGAGAAAAGGGAGGGAGGGGAGAGGGAGGGTATGATGGAGGGAGGGATGGAGGGGAAGGAGAGAGGGAGAGAGAGAGGAAGGACTAGTTATATGACACCCCACTCCCTCCACACACAGGAGAGAAGGGTCGTGTCGTGTGAAGTTGTGAGGGGCTCGATTAGAGCGGGTTTGATAATTTAAAGTGATTTGCACCCCTGTCAAGGATGCTGGGTTCAGGATCAAAGGTTTCAGTGTCATCTTACACATGAATGTGCATCAGGGCAGACTGACTGAGGCTGATAGGCGGGATCGATATTTGGTTTTAAATGTGGAAACCCACGCTCACAAGCAGCACTGCTTAACTCTTTAAGGACCAAGCATTTATAATGTGGTTAACCCTTTAAGGACCAAGCATTTATAATGTGGTTAACCCTTTAAGGACTAAACATTTATAATGTGGTTAACCCTTTTTAACAGTAGTTGACTCTCTTCCTATAAAAATTCACTAAACATCTATTTTTTACAGTAGCATCTTGGAACTGTTCTTTTCTTCTGCACACTCTGGGGAGCATTATAAAGCACTTCAGAAACCAGACTTTCACTTTTTTTTCAAAACATAAGAACATAAGAAAGTTTACAAACGAGAGAAGGCTATTAAGCCCATCTTGCTCGTTTGGTTGTTAGTAGCTTATTGATCACAGAATCTCAAAGCTTTTTGAAGGATCCCAGGTGTCAGCTTCAACAACATTACTGGGGAGTTGGTTCAGACCCTCAAATTCTCTGTAAAAAGTGCCTCCTATTTTCTGTTCTGAATGCCCCTTTATCTAATTTCCATTTATGACCCCTGGTCCTTTTTTCTTTTTTCAAGTCAAAGAAGTCCCCCGGATTGACATTGTCTATACCTTTTAGGATTTTGAATGTTTGAATCAGATCGCCGCGTAGTCTTCTTTGTTCAAGACTGAATAGATTCAATTATTTTAGCCTGTCTGCATACAACATGCACTCTTTCTAGAGCAGCAATATCCTTTTTGTAACGAGGTGACCAGAACTGAACACAATATTCTAGGTGAGGTCTTACTAATGCATTGTAGAGTTTTAACATTACTTCCCTTGATTTAAATTCAACACTTCTCACAATATATCCAAGCATCTTGTTAGCCTTTTTTATAGCTTCCCCACATTGTCTAGATGAAGACATTTCTGAGTCAACATAAACTCCTAGGTCTTTTTCATAGTTCCCTTCTTCAATTTCAGTATCTCCCATATGATATTTATAATGCACATTTTTATTACGCTGTGGCAGAATTGACCGATGGTGTGGTGTAAAGGAATGACAAAGAGTCAGGTTTTCCTTAACAAGCCCCCGGTTTTACTGTACGTAAAACCAATGTCAGATGGGCACCAAAAAGTCAAGGAGAATAAACAAAATAAAGGGGGAGTCAGGGTACACAGCAATGTGTAAACTTGACAAAAAAACAACAATAACGAGGGGTTGCAGTCCCAAATAAAGTCAATCTGTCCCTTTAATCCAGGAATGAAAACAACTGGGTAAAATCCAGCACTTCCGGGTTCGCCTCCTGACGTATTCCCGGAGCGCCCCGTTAGTGCTCTATAAAAATACACAAAAAGACACAGGGGTTAGCAGGTAATCACAACCACCTCCTTCCTGCTCCCCGTCTCCCTCTTTAATTCCTGTTTGTATCTCTGTATCTCTGTTTCTCTCTCTCTCTCACACACACTGTACCTTGCCAGAAGGAACAGAACCCGGGCCACGCCCCTTTTTACGCCCAGCCCCGTCCCATTGGTCAGCGAGGGCAACCGCCATCAGCCAATGCGTGATTGCCACTGCGCTCCCGACCGGGTCTGTGACGTTAGCGCACACCGGGGTTTCCGCCTGCCCTCCTCCCAGTGCCCTCACCGGTCGGAAGGGAGATCTAAAACAAGAATTCACTCTCTTTATCACATATCCCACCGCTCAGAGTGGAGCCAAGGAACACTCGCCAAACCTACCAACCCCATTACTCCCCCCCTCCGGGAAAAATAATCCGCATTTTGGTGATCTTTCCTGCCACGATAAACCATACGACACATGTAAGGCTGCAATGCCAAATACCGAGTTATCCGGCATTGCTATCCTTCATAGTGCTTAACCATCTGAGTGGGGCGTGGTCTGTGACTAGATCAAATGAATGTCCCAGTAAGTAATATCTGAGGGAGGAGTCGCCCATTTAATGGCCAAGCACTCCTTCTCTACAACCGAGTAATTGCGCTCCCTAGGACATTTTTTTTTGTTGATGTAAAGAATGGGTGCTCCACCCGTTAACCCTCTGGGACAAGACCGCTAAACCAACCTCTGT
>JAHFZB010000685.1:0-31515 GCA_036884735.1 Huso huso
ATGTTTTACTCTTCTGCGTTGGTTTGCCAGAATGGTAACGCAGTTTGAATGGCGAACGGCGCGCATTAATGCGCAGCCGCGATTTAGCCGACTTGCCGCGCATGTACAGTTAAGCTCAGGATCGCGCAGACCTTCATTTTGGTGTCAAGCGGCGACATAAATAGTAAAATGTTGTTTTAAACGGCTAACGATACGCACGTGCGCAGCGCCGCGTAGTTTTTATCCCAGGAAGGCGCACGCAGCCGCGTATTTTTAGGCGTTGCCGCGCATAAGCAGCCGCGCTCAGGACGCCGGAGGGCCTTTCATTCTGCGTCGCTTTTATGACATAAATAGTAAAATGTTGTTTTGAACGGATAACGATACGCATCCGCAGCTGCGTAGTTTTATTTAGGTGCTGTACGCGCCGCTGCGAAGTTTTTAGGCGAAGAGCGCGCAGCTGGCGCTCAGTACTTTTTATTTTTGGTGTCGCTTTGCGATATAAATGGTGGTAAATGCAGTTTTAAAGGCGAACGATCCGCACGCGATTCGCGAGTTTTAGCCGAAAGGTTGGGCGGTGACAAGCAGCCGCGATCAGGAGTGCTGCAGGCCTCTGATTTTGGTGTCATTTTATGATATAAATGAAAATGCAGTTTAGAAATGCAATCCATCCGCACGCGCAGCCGCGTGAAGTTTAGTCGGTGTTGCTGCTACGCGCAGCCACGCATTTAGCCGAGTTGCCGCGCACGCGCAGCCGCGCTCAGGACTTTTTATTTTTGCGTCGCTTTGGCGTAAAATAAATGGTAAAATGCAGTTTGAATGGGAAAGTATCCGCGTGCAGCTGCATCGTTTTTAGCCGAGGTGCTGGCGCACCAGCCGCGATGAATCGAAAGTTACGCGCACGCGCGCAGCTGCAATTGTAGACTGCACAGGACTTATCGCGTCGCTTTATGCTAAATGGTAAAATGAAGCTTTGAACGGGCGAACGACACGCGCAGCTTAGTTTAGGGCGAAGTTGCTGCGCACGCGCAGCTGCGTTTCAGGACTTTAGTTTTTGGTGTCGCTTGGCGATATAAAATGGTGTAAAATGCAGTTGAAGGCGAACGATCTCGCACGCGCAGCTGCGAAGTTTTATCCGAAGTTGCCGCGATAAGCAGCCGTGTCTAGACCCGGAGGCCTCTTTGAATTTTTGGTCGCTTTTGCGCATAAATGGTAAAATGCTGTTTTAGGTTAGAACGTGACACGCATGCACAGCCGCGTAGTTTTAACCGAGTTACCGCGCACGCAGCCGCGAGTTTTAACGAGTTACCGCGCACGCAGCCGCGTAGTTGTATCTTAGGGTGCCAGTACGCGCAGCCGCGAGTTTTGACGTAGTTGCCGCGCACGCGCAGTCATGCTCAGGACTTTATTTTTGCGTCGCTTTTGGCGACATAACGGTAAAATGCAGTTTGGCGAACGCATCCGCATGCACAGCTGCGTAGTTTTAGCTGGTTGCTGCGCATGCGCAGCTGTGATCGGACCGCGAGGACTTTCATTTTCTGCGTTGTTTTGGCGCGATAATGGCAAAATGCAGTTTTGAATATTAACGACGCATACGCAGCTGCGAGATTTAATGATTTTGCCGCGCGCATGTACAGCTGGCGTGCTCAGACCGCGCAGGACTTTCATTTTGCGTCGTTTTATGACATAACAGTAAAATGCTGTTTTGAACGGGTTAACGATACGCACGGCGCAGCTGCGTAGTTTTATCCCAGGTGCTGGCGCAGACGCAAGAGCCGCGTATTTCAGCAAGTTGCCAAGATACAGCCGCGCCAGGACGGAGGCTTTCATTCTGGTGTCGTTTCATATATAAATAGTAAAATGCTGTTTTTGAACGGATAACGCATATCACACGCGCGCAGCCGCGTAGTTTTTTATTTGCGCCAGCGCGCTGGCCGCGTAGGTTTAGGCGCAGTTGCCGCGCATGCAGCTGCGCTCAGTACTTTTATTTTTGCGTCGCTTGCGATATAAAATGGTGTGTAAATGGTTTGAAGGCGCACGATCCGCATGCGCATCTGCGTAGTTTGATGAAGTTGGTTGGCAAGATAAGCAGCCACATCAGGAGGCGCAGGCCTTTCATTTTGCAGGTCATTTTTACAGACAAATGGTAAATGTAGTTTAGACGAACGCATCCGCACGCGCAGCTGCGGTTTTAGCCGAGTTGCCGCGCATAAGCAGCCGCGCTTCAGGACCGGAGGCCTTTCATTCTAAAAGCGGCGATATAAATGGTAAAATGCAGTTTGAACGGAGCATCTCATCGTAGCTGCATCGTTTAGCGCAGCGCGGCTTGTTTTATTTTAACCGAAGTTGTTGCGCACGCGCAGCTGGCGATCAGGACTGGCGCAGGACTTTCATTCTTCGCGCGCTTTGCCTGTGACAAATGGTAAAATGCAGTTTTGAACGGCTTAACGACACGCACAATGCGAGCCGCGTAGTTTTAGGCCGAGTTACGCGCATGTACAGCTGGCGCTCAGGACCGCGCATTTTCATTTTTGATGTCGCTTATGACAAGCAACAGTGTAAATGCTGGTTTTGAATCGGCGAACGATGACGCACGCGCGCAGCCGCGTAGTTTTAAAGCAGTTGCTTAGCGCGCAGCCGCGCTCAGGACTTTATTTTTGCGTCGCTTTGGCGACATAAATGGTAAAATGCAGCGAAAGGCGAACGATCCGCATGCGCAGCTGCGGTTTTTAGCCGAAAGGTTGGCGCATAAGCAGCCGCGCTCAGGACTCCGGAGGCCTTTCATTCTGCGTCGCTTTTATGCATATAAATGGTAAAATGCTGTTTTGAAAGGGGGACGCACGCACGTGCAGCTGCGCAGTTTTGTCTGTAGGTGCCGCGCTGGCGCAGCTGCCTAGTTTCACCGGAAGCATTGCTACGCGCAGCCGCGTAGTTGTATTCAGGAAGCGCGATGCATACGCGTAGTTTTATCCCAGGTGCTGGCGCATGTACAGCTGGGCGCTCAGGACCGCGCAGGCCTTCATTTTGGTGTTAATGACATAAATGGTAAAATACTGTTTTGAACGGCAATCCATACCATGCTCAGCAGCCGAGTATTGAGTTCAGGAAAGGCGCATGCCAGCCACGATTAGCCGAGTCGCCGCACGCGCAGCTGCGTTCAGGACTTTTATTTTTGCGTCGTTTTGAGCAAATAAATGGTAAATGCAGTTTGGAACGGGAAAGCATCCGCGCGAGCTGCATCACGAGCGAGGAAGCGCGCATGCGCAGCCGCGATGGTCCGGAAAGAGCGCGCATACGCAGCGGCGGATCAGGACTGCGCAGGACTTCTATTTTCGCCGTTTTATGGTATAAATGGTAAAATGGAAGTTTTGAACGGGCGAACGTGATACGTGACACGCAGCCGCGAAGTTTTAGCCGAAGTTGCCGCGCATGTACAGTTGGCGCTCAGGATCATGCAGGCCTTTCATTTTGATGTCGCTGGCGACATAACAGGTAAATGCTGTTTTGAACGGGCGAATACATACCACGCAGCCGCCGAGTTTCACGCGAAGTTGCTACGCGCAGCCGCGCGCTTAGGGACTTTTATTTTGCGTCGCTTTTGGCACATATAAATGGTAAAATGCAGTTTAGAAGGCTAACGATCCACGCAGCTGCATAGTTTTGCTGAGTTGCTGCGCACCAGCCGCGCTCAGGACTTTATTTTGCGCTCGCCGGCGATATAATCCAGGCAATGCAGTTTTGGCGAACGATCCGCATGCACAGCCGCGAAGTTTAGCCGAAAGTTACGCGCGTTACGCGCAGCTGTGACTGCGGGATTGCGCAGTGACTTTCATTTTCATGCCGCCGGCGCGAGTAAATGGTGTAAAATGCAGTTTTGAACGGCGAACGATACTCACACGCAGCCATGATTTAGCCGATATGTACAGCCGGTGTTCAGGACTGCAGACTTTCATTTTTGCGTCGCTTTTGGCGACATAAATAGTAAATGTTGTTTTGAATGGTTAACGATACGCATGCAGTAGCTGCGAAGCTATCTTAGAAAGGCGTGATGCAAGAAGCTGCGTAGTTTTAGCGAAGTTGCTGGCGTACGCGCAGCGCGCTCAGGACTTTATTTTTTAGTGTCGCCGGCGATAAATGGTAAAATGCAGTTTAGAAAGGCGAACGTGATACGCACGCGCGCAGCCGCGTAGTTTTAATGAAGTTGCCGCGGAAGCGTATTGCTATCAGAGCGCGAGGCCTTCATTTTGGTGTCGCTTAAGCGGCATAAATGGTGTGTAAAATGCAGTTTGAACGCGTAACGCATCCGCACGCGCGCAGCCGCGTAGTTTTAGCCGAGTTGCTGCGCATGCAGCCGCGTCGGTGACTTTATTTTTTGCGTCGCTTTTATGCATATATAATTTGTAAATGCAGTAATGGCGAAAGTATTACGCACGCACAGCTGCGTAGTTTTATCCCAGGTGCTGCGTATGTACAGCCAGCGTACAGGACCGCAGGCCTTCATTTTTGCGCGCATGATATAAAATGGTAAAATGCTGTTTTGAACGGGCGAACGATACGCATGCTCAGCTTCTCAGAGTTTTTATTCCGGTGCTGCGTACGCGCGCAGCTACGTATTTTTAGCTGTTGCAGCGCGCACGCGCAGCCGCGTTTCAGGACTTTTATTTTTGGTGTCATTTTGCGCAAATAAATGGTAAACGTAGTTTGAAACGGGAAAGATCTCATTCGCAGCTGCACTGTTTTAGCTGAGGTGTTGCGCGCGCAGCTGCGTATTTTAATCGAGTTGCTGCGCATGCGCAGTCTGCGATCAGGGATCGCGCAGGACTTTCATTTTTCAAGTGTCGCCTTTATGCCAAGATAAATGGTGTAAATGTGCCTGAACGCGAACGTGACACGCACACGCAGTCATGTAGTTTTAGCCGAGTTGCTGGGGCGCATGCACAGCTGCGCTCATGACCGCGCAGGCCTTTCATTTTGATGCCGTCTTTTATGACATAAATAGTAAAATGCTGTTTTGAACGGCGAACGCATACGCCGCACGCGCAGCCGCGAAGTTTTAGGCGAAGTTGCTGGCGACGCGCAGCCGCGCTTCAGGACTTTATTTTTGCGTCATTTCGCATATAAATGGTAAAATGCAGTTTAGAAAGGCGAACTTTATCTCGCACGCGCAGCTGCAGCCGAAAGGCGCAGGCAGCCGTTCAGGACCCGGAGGCCTTCATTCTTGGTGTCGCTTTTGCGATATAACGGTGTGTAAATGTTGTTTTAGGCAGAACGACACGCACGCGCAGCCGCGTGAGTTTCCAGCCCGAAGGCGCACGCGAGCGTAGTTTAACTGAGTTACTACGCGCGCAGCTGCCGTAGTCAGGCCCAGGCCGCGCACGCGCAGCCGCGAGTTTTAGCCGAAGCTGCTGCGCACGCGCACGCGTTTCAGGACTTTATTTTTTGCGTCGCTTACATAATTTGTAAATGCAGCTTGGCGAACGACCCGCCGCGCAGCCGCGAAGTTTTAGCGGTGTCAAGGCGCATGCGCAGTCAGGATCAGGACCGCGCAGGACTTTCATTTTCGCGCGTTGTTTCGCGCCAGATAATGGTAAAATGCAGTTTTGAACGGCGAACGATACGCACACGCAGCTGCGATTTAGCCGACTTGCCGCGCATGTACAGCTGCGTTTCAGGACTGGTGCAGACCTTTCATTTTTTGTGTCGTTTTGCGCATATAAATAGTAAAATGTTGTTTTGAATAGCTAACGTGACACGCCGCGCAGCTGCGAGGTTTTGTAGCCGCGATTTTTAGTGAAGGTTGGCGCATAAGCAGCTGTGTTCAGGAGGCGGAGGCCTTTCATTCTTGGTGTCATTTTGGCGCATATAAATAGTGTAAATGTTGTTTTGAACGGTTAACGACACGCAGACAAGCGTAGTTTATTTTAAAGCGCACGCGAGCCGCGCTCAGGACTTTTATTTTGGGTGTCGCTTTATGACATAAATGGTGTAAAACGCAGTTTAGAAAGGCTTAACGACCCGCACGCGGCGCGCATAAGCAGTTTTAGGCGAGTTCTGCGCGCACAGCTGGCGTTCAGGTTCGGTACAGGTCTTTCTTTTTTGGTGTCGCTTTTGGCGCAAAATTTGTAGGTTGCTGCACATACACAGCTTTGTTCAGGAATCGCGGGCCTTTCATTTTACCGAGTTTTGCTGTTGCTGGCGATGCGCAGCGGGTTTTGTTTTCGCTGAATTGCAGCCATGTGCAGCCGCGTTTTGCTGAGTTGCTGGTCATACTTGCTCGTCGTTTTAGCGCATATAAATGGGTATGTGGTTTTGAACGGCGAAAGACACGCATGCCTTTAGTTTAATTGAGTTTCTGCGCATACTGCGTGTTACTTTTATTTTTGCGACGGAGAACGCGCGTACGCGTGCGCAGCTGCGCCAGTGAAGCCGATGTGCCGGGCGCGCAGACTGCGCGTGTTTTAGCTGAGTTGCTGCGCATGCTCAGCTGCATTCAGGGACTGCGCAGGACTTTCATTTTTTATGGTCTTTTGCATATAAATAGTAAAATGCTGGTTTTGAACGGGCGAACGGATACGCACGCGCAGCCGCGTAGTGTTTAGCGAAGTTACGCGCACGCAGCCGCCGCTCAGTACTGGCTTTGGTGTCGTTTTGCGCATATAAATGGTGTAAAATGAAGAAAGCAGCGAACGATCCGCACGCGCAGGCGAAGTTTTAGCTGAGTTGCCGCGATAAGCAGCCGCGCGCCCAGACCCAGCCTTTCATTCTGGTGTCGCTTTGCGCATATAACGGTAAATGCTACCGAAGAACGCACACAATGCGTGCGGCAGCCGCGTAGTTTTGTTCCAGGTGCCGCGCACGCGCAGCTGCGTAGTTTTAATTGAGTTACTGGCGCACGCGCAGCCGGGTGAAGTTGGTATCTTAGAAGGCGAGCGCACAGCCGCGAGCCGGTCTCAGGTGCTGCGCATGTACAGTTGCATCCAGGACCGCGCAGGCTTTCATTTTGAGTCGTTATAATGCATAAATGTTAAAATGCAGTTTTGAACTGCGAACGATCCGCATCGCGCAGTCTGCGTAGTTTTAGCGAGTTGCTGCTCATTGCGCGGTGCGCGCGTTCAGGACCGCACTGTCATTCATTCTTGCGTCGTTCGCCGATATAATTTGTATGCGCCCGTGTTAGTTCGCGATATGCTGGGCATGCGCAGCTGCTTTTTACCCAGTTTTAGCCGATGTGCTGCAGCATGCGGGCAGCGGCAGCAGCCGCCGGAATTAATGCGCATGCTCAGCTGCGTTCAAGACTGCGCAGGCTTTTCATTCCCCAGTTGTTGTGCGCCATAAATGGTAAATGCGTTTTGAGCGACGAACGATACGATGCGCAGCTGTGTAGTTTTAGCGAGTTGCTGCTCATGCAGCTGCGCGTTCAGGACTGCGGAGGCTGCGTGGTTCTAGCCGGTGGCTGTGCATTGTTAAATGCATTCAGGACTTGGGACTTTCATCCGCATGTGCAGCGCGGTGATAGTTTGCTGTTTTACGGACATGCGCAGATTTTTAGCGGATTTTTGTCGAGTTGCTGCGCCGCGGCGTAGGTTTCGCCGGTTCCTGCGGGCTACGCAGCTCTGCGTAGTTTTTAAGACCGCGCAGGCCTTCATTAGCTGGTTCGTTTTGCGAGCTTTGTTCATAATGGTAGCCTTTTCATTTTTGAACGTTTGCACTTATACGATGGTCAGCCGCGGTTTTGAAGGGCGGTACTGGCATGCACAGCTGCGTAGTTTTGCTGAGTTGCTGGTCATGCGCCGCGCAGCCGCGAGTTTTGCTGGTATTTCGCGTGATGCGCATTAAAGACTCAGGACTTTTATTTTTTGCGTCGTTTAGAGCATATAAATGGTTAAATGCAGTTTGGCGGAGAGCAGGCGAACGACCCGATGTGCTGGGCATGCGAACGCGAGTTTTAGCCCAGTTTTTCGCATGCGCAGCTACGTTCAGACTACGCAGGACTTTCATTTTGGTGTCGTTTTGCATATAAATGATAAATGCTGTTTTGAATGGCGAACGCATACGCACACGCAGCTGCGTAGTTTTAGGCGGAAGTTGCTGCGGCATGCGCAGCCGCGTTTGTGGACTTTTTATTTTTTGGTGTCGTTTTGCGCATATAATTTGTAAATGCAGTTTATTAACGACCACACGCGCAGCCGCGAGTTTTATCGGCGTTGCGCATGCGCGCAGTTGTGGATCAGGATCATGCAGGACTTTCATTTCTGCGTCGCTTGGCGACAGCAATGGTAAAATGCAGTTTGAACGGCTTAACGATACCACACGCAGCCGCGTAGATTTAGCTGACTTGATGCGTATGTACAGCTGCGTTCAGACCGTGCGCAGACCTTTCATTTTTGGTGCCGCTTTTGGCGACATAAATAATAAAATGCTGTTTTGAATCGCAACGACACGCATGCCCAGCTGCGAAGTTTTATTTTAGTGCTGCGCACGCAGCCGCGTAGCGAAAGTGAGTTGCTGCGCAGGTTCGCCAGGCCTTTCATTTTTTGGTGTCGTTTTGCACATATAATTTGCCAACAATGTAGTTTGAAAGGTGAATGTCCGCACGTGTGCGCGTAGTTTGGATGGTTTTTAGAGGTTCTCCGCACGCGCAGCTATGGTTTTAGGTAATGTGCTCCGCGTGCAGCCGCGTTCAGGACCGATAAACATTTTCAATTTTGGTGTCATTTGCGCATATAAATAGTAAAATGCTGTTTTGAACTTATCGAAAGATACGATGCTCAGCTCGCGTAGTTTTAACTGAAGCATTGCGCTTGCGCAGCTGCGTGCACTTTTTAGCTGCAGCTGCGTTTTAGCAGCTGCGTTCAGGACTGCGCAGGTACACAGCTTGTAAATGCAGTTTATAACGACCACGCGCAGCTGCGTGGTTTAGCTGAGGTGTTGCGATGCAAACGGTTTAAGCCGCCGAATTGTTGCGTATGCGCGGTTGCGTTCAGGACCGCGGTCCGCTCATTTTTGCGTCGTTTTGCGCATATAAATGTAAATGCAGTTTGAACGGCGAACGGCCACGCACGCGCAGCCGCGTAGTTTTATCTTGCCGGTACGCGCAGCTGCGTTCAGGACTGCGCAGGTTTTTCATTTTGCTGCTCGTCGGCGATATAAATGTAAATGCTGTTTTTGAAGCCGAGTTGCTGGGCATCGCGCAGCTGCGTACAGGAACTCTTTAGGCCTTTCATTTTAGTGCTCGTTGCGCATATAATGCGTTCAGGACCGGTTTGGAGGAGAAGCGCTTTGCGTGCGCGTTTTTGCGTAGTTAAATGGTAAATGTGCTGGGCATGGGGAACGCATATTCTACCGCAGTTGTTATGCTTGCTCCAGCTGCGTTCAGGACACGCAGACTTTCATTTTTAGGCTCGTCTTGCGCGCCCGCAGCTGCGTTTATGGCGACTGCGTACAGGTCTTTCATTTTTTGGTGTCGTTTGCGCATATAATTTGTAAAATGAACTCGCGGGCCTTTCATTTTCCGCACGCGCATGTGCATATAAATGTTAAATGAGATTTTAGCCGTTGCTGCGCATGCGCAGCCTTTCGTGGTTTCGCCGGAGTTGCTGCGCATGCGCAGTTGTGATCAGGACCGCAGGGACTTTCATTTTCGCGTCGCTTTCGGCGCGATAAATGGTAAATGCAGTTTGAACGGCGAACGATACCTGCCACGCAGCCGCGACGAATTTAATTTGATGCGCATGTACAGCTGGCGTTTGTGACCGCGCAGACCTTTCATTTTGGTGTCGCTTTGCGATAAAGGTAAAATGCTGTTTTGAACGGGTTAACGATACGCACGCGCAGCTGCGAGTTTTAGACGGAGGAAGCGGCGACGCGCAGCGCGTAGTTTTAGGCGAGCGTACGCGCAGCTGCGTTCAGGACTTTTATTTTTTGGTGTCGTTTTGCGCATATAAAATGGTGTAAAATGCAGTTCAGAGAAGGCGGGAACGATCTCGCACGCGCAGCCGGGCGTGAGGTTTTAGCCGAAAGTTGCCGGGCGCGATAAGCAGCCGCGCCCAGGACGTGCTGGAGGCCTCGCATTCTTGGTGTCGTTCTACGCATATAAATGGTAAAATGAAGTTTTAATGAACGTACACGCGTGCGCAGCTGTGTGGTTTCAACCGACTTACCGGCGCACGTGCAGCGCATCAGGAGTGCGAGGCCTTCATTTTGAAAAAGAGCCATATAAATGGTAAATGCAGTTTGAAATGCGAACGACCGCACGCGCAGCCGCGTGTTTTAGCCGCAGTTGCTGCGCACGCGCAGCTGCGCTCAGGACTTTTATTTTTTGCGCTGCTGCGATATAATTTGTAAATGCAGTAATGGCGAACGATACGCATGCACAGCCGCGTAGGTTTTATCCCAGGTGCTGCGTGATGTACAGCTGGCGCTCAGGACCGCGCCTTTCATTTTTGGTGTCGCGGCGTGACAGCAAATGGTAAAATGCTGTTTTAACGGCGAACGATACGTACGCTCACCTGCGGTTTTGTTCTGGTGCTGCGCATGCTCAGCTGCGTAGTTTTCTTTACCGTTCAGGACGCATGCGCAGCGGCGTAGTTTTTGGTGTCGTTTTGCACAATGTGCAATGTAGTCTCAGGAATGCGAAGCGCTTCCATTTTGGTGTCGTTTTATCATAGTAAATGGTGTAAAATGCTGTAGTTTAAATATGCATACGCATACCAGCTGCGTAGTTTTAAGGATTATTACACGCGCAGCCAATTGTTTTATCTTTAGGTTCTATAAATGGTAAAATGCAGTTTTAGCCGAGCTGCTGCGCATAAGCATGTGTTCAGGACTCCATGCCTTTCACCGCGTTTTTGTGCATAAATGCTAAAATGCAATTTAGAATGCGAAGTTGCTGCTCGCGCATCTGCGTAGTTTTAGCTGAGTTGCTGCGCATGCGCAGCTGCGTTTCAGACTGCACAGGTTCTTCATTTTGGCGTCGTTTTGCATATAATTTGTTTGAAATGCATGAGCGTATTGCGAATCGTGGTTTCAGCGAGTTGCTGCTCATGCGCAGCTGCGTGGTTTATTTTAGGTGCTGCGGCGCAGCCGCGTAGTTTTAGGCGAGTTGCTGCGCACGCGCAGCTGGGCGCTCAGGACTTTATTTTGCGTCGCTTATGCATATAAAATGGTAAATGCAGTTTAGAAGGCTAACGATCCGGCACGCGCAGCCGCGTAGTTTTAGCCGGAGTTGCTGCACACAAGCAGCTGCGACCAGAGGCGCAGGCTTTCCATTTTGGTGTCATTTTGCGCATATAAATGGTAAATGCAGTTTTAGAAACGCGAAGATCCGCACACGCGCAGCCGCGAAGTTTTGAAGCCGAGTTGCCGCGCATAAGAAGCCGCGCTCAGGACCCGAGGCCTTCATCTTGGTGTGTCGTTTGCATATAAATGGTAAAACGTGCAGTTTGAATGGGGAAAGCATCCCCACCGCAGCTGCATCGTTTTAGGCTACAGGCACGCGCAGCGCATTTTAATCGAAAGGCGAGCAAGCAGCTGTGTTCAGGACTCCGGAGGTTTTCATTCTTGGTTGTTTTGCGTATATAAATGGTAAACGCTGTTTTGGTTGGGGAACGCATACGCAATGCGCAGCTGCGTAGTTTTAACCGAGTTACTGCGTACGCGCAGCTGCGAAGTTATCTAGAAGGCATGCGGAGCCGCGAGTTTTAGCCGAGTTGCTGCGCACGCGCAGCCGCGCTCAGGACTTTTATTTTTGCGCCTTTGCACATATAATTGTAAAATGCAGCCTTGGCGAACGATCCGCATGCGCAGCCGCGAGTTTAGCCGGAAGGTTGCGCATGCGCAGTCAGATCAGGACTGCGCACGACTTTCATTTTCATGTCGCTTTGGCGTGTATAAATGGTAAAATGCAGTTTTGAACGGCGAACGATACCACACAAAGAGCTGCGAGATTTAGCCATCTTGATGCGCATACAGGTGCTGCCCAGGACTGGCGCACCTTTCATTTGGTGTCGCTTTTATAAATAGTAAATGTTGTTTGAACGGTTACGACACGCACGCAGCTGCTAGTTTTAGGTGCTGCGCCGTGCAGCTGCGTAGTTTTATGAGTTGCTGCGCATGCGCAGCTGCGCGAGTTGTATCTGCAGCGTACGCGCAGCTGCGAGTTTTAGCTGAAGTTGCTGCGCACGCAGCGCGCTCAGACTTTATTTTTGCGCCGCCATGACATAATTTGTGTAAATGTAGCCTTGGCGAACGATCTCACGCAAAGAAGCCGCGTAGGTTTTAGCTGTTGCTGCGCATGCGCAGTTGTGACTGGTGACCGCGAGGACTTTCATTTTCATGTCGCTTGCCCGTGATAAATGGTAAAATGCAGTTTTGAACGGTGAACGTGACCTCACACGCAGTCATGAGATTTAGTCAATTTGATGCGCATGGCCAGCCGCGCTCAGGACCGCGCAGACCTTCATTTTTGGTACCCTTTGCGACATAAATAGTAAATGCTGTTTTGAACGGGTTAACGATACGCATTGTGCGAGCCAGCGAGTTTTATTTAGAAAGGCGCAGATGAGCCGCTTTCGTAGTTTTAGCGAGTTGCGGTGCATGCGCAGCTGCGTTCAGGTTTTCATTTTGGTGTCGTTTTGCGCATATAATCAAAGCTTGCGAAGTTTAGCTGATTGATTTCAGCTGTTCTGGCAGATGCGCAGCGCTGCGTAGTTTTCGCCGAAGTTCGGCTGCGCATGCACCTTCGTTCCAGAACTGCGCCAGTCCTTTTCATTTTTGCGTCGTTTTGCGCATATAAATGGTAACGGGCTTGTTTGCGCGTGCGTGGTTGAACGTGCTGGGCATGCGCAGCTGCGTGGTTCTACCAGTTGTTATGGCGCATAAGCAGCTGCGTTCAGGACTGCGCAGGTTTTTCATTTTTTGGTATGGTCTTGCGCATATAAATGGTAAAATGCAGTTTGAACGGCGACCGGCTACGCATGCGCAGCTGCGTGTTTTATCTTAGGTGCCCAACTGCAGTTTAGCGAGGCGCTGCGCATAACAGCTGTAACGTTCAGGGACTGCGGCGCCTTCATTCTTTGGTGTCGTTTGCGCATATAAATGGTTTCAACGCCGTTTGAAGGGGGAACGCATCCCACGCAGCCGCGAAGTTTCTCTACTCCAGATTTTAGCCGTTGCTGTACGCAGCGGCGTAGTTTTCGCCGAATTGTTTTCGCGTATGCAGCAGGTTCCAGGGACTGGTGAGTTCTTTCATTCTGGTGTCGTTTTGCGCATATAAAATGGTAAAATGCAGTTTGAATGCGAACGTATCCGTACCGCGCAGCCGCGTAGTTTTACGATGTTGCGCATGCGCAGCTGGTGTTCAGGACCGCAATATGTTCATTTTGGTGTCGTTTTGCGCATATAATCGGTAAAATGAAAGTTTTGGCGAACGCATCCGCACGCGCGAAGCTTAGTTTTAGCCGAGGTGTTATGCAATAGCTGGCAGAAGTTTTACCGGAGATTTTGTACGTTGCTGCGATGCGCA
This sequence comes from Huso huso, assembly GCA_036884735.1. Taxonomy (NCBI): domain Eukaryota; kingdom Metazoa; phylum Chordata; class Actinopteri; order Acipenseriformes; family Acipenseridae; genus Huso; species Huso huso. The sequence continues at coordinate 13,499 of JAHFZB010000685.1, forward strand.
GCGGCGTAGTTTCGCCAGGTTCCTGCGCATGCGCAGCTGCGTTCAGGACTGCGGGTCCTTTCATTTTTGTGTCGTTTTATGATATAAATGTTAAAATGCTGTTTTGAGCGCGAACGCATACGCATGCGCGCCGCGTAGTTTTAACTGTGCTGGGCATGCGCAGCCGCGTAGTTTTATCGGTTAGGTTCTGCGCGTTCAGGCTGCACGTAGTTTTAGCCGAGTTGTTGCGCGCAGCTAAATGGTAAAATGCGCATGTTTTACGGCGACCGTTTGCTGCATATATAAACGGTAAAATGTGGTTTAGAATTGAACGCATCCGGTACGCAGCTGCGTAGTTTGCGTGGGAGGTGTTGCGCACGCGCAGCTGCGTTCAGGACTGCATGAATCTTTTCATTTCTGGTGTCTTTTTGCGTATAAATGTTAAAATGCGGTTTTGAACGACCGGCACGCGCAGCTGCGTAGTTTTTAGCCGAGGTTCCTGCTCATGCGCCAGCTGCGTAGTTTTAGCCGAGTTGCTGCATGTACGCAGCTGCGTTCAGGACTTTTGCTCATGCGCAGCTGCGCCGTTTTGCGATATTGCTGGGTAAATGGTAGTTTAGACTACGCGGCCTTTCATTTTGGCGTACGCGCAGCTGCGTAGTTTTAGCCAAAGTTGTTTGAGCGGAGTTGCGTTCAGACCGCAGGCGTTTCATTCTTAGCGTAGTTTTGCGTATGTGCTGCGCATGCGGGCTGAAATTCAGAACGCATTGTGCATGCGCAGCTGCGTAGTTTCAGGGACTGTGCAGGACTTTCATTTTTGGTATCGTCTTTCACATGAGAAATGCTAAAATGCAGTTTTATGGCGACTGCATGCGCATGCGCGGCCGCGTAGTTTTAGCTGAGTTGCTGCGCGTGCGCAGCTGCGTTCAGGACTGCGCGGGCCTTTCATTTTGGTGTCGTTATGTGCATATAATTGTTAAAATGCAGTTTTGAGCGCGCATGCGCGCGAGCTGCGTACGAGATTTTAGTTACTACGCATGAGCAGCGGCGAAGTTTTGAGTTCGAATTGCATGCGGCGTGGTTTAGCCCGTTCATGGCATGCGCAGGCTTTTCATTTTAGCTGAGTTGCTGTGCGGCACATAAATGGTAAAATGCCGGTTTGAACGGCGAACGCGTTCATGCGCAGCTGCGTAGTTTTAGACCCCGAGTGTCGCATAAGGAGCTGGTGTTAACCGCGCAGGCTCTTTCATTTTTGAACGGCGAACACATATGCGTAAATGTAGGTTTGGCGAACGTATCCGTGCATGCGCAGCTGCGGTTGCCAGTTGCTGCTCATGCGCAACGGGCGTACTTTTCGCCGAATTGCTGGGCATGCAGCTGCTGTGTCAGGACTGGTGAAGGCCTTCCATTTTTGTATCGTTTTGCGCATATAAATGTAAAAATGCTGTTGTTTTGAACGGAACGTATACTCTGGCGTGCGCAGCTGCGTAGTTTTGCCGATGTGCTCCCGCGCATAGTTCTAGCTGAGTTGCTGTGCACAACAGCTGCGTTCAGGACCGCGAGGACTTTCATTTTTGGTGTCGTCTTGCTCATAAAATGCTAAAATGCAGTTTTTAGGGGGGAACTGCATCGCAATGCGCAGCTGCGTAGTTTTAGGCGAGTTGCTGCGCGCAGCTGCGGCAGTACTTTTATTTTTTGCTCTGTTTTGCTCATGTGTGCAGCTGCGTTCAGAATGCGAACGCATCCACGCGCAGAGTCATTTTGGTTTTAGGCGAAATGCATATAAATGTGCAGCTGCAGTCAGGGAGCAGGCTCGGGCGTTCCATTTTTGGTGCGCCAACGGTTTGGCCGATGTACTGCGCATCCGCATCTGTGTAGTTTTAGCTGAGTTGCTGCGCATGCGCAGCAGTGTTCCAGGGACTACAGGCTGTTTTTGGTGTGGTTTTGCGCATATAATGGTAAATGCTGTTTACGGAAATGCGAACGTATCCGCACGTGCAGCTGCGTTTTGAAGGAGTTACGCATGCGCAGCTGCGTTCAGGCAGTATAGGTCTTTCGCTATTTTGCTGCGTTTTGCGCATATAATTTGTAACGGTTTTGGCGAATGTTCTGCACGCGCAGCAGCTTTTGTTCAGGTGTTGCGCATGCCAGCGGCGTAGTTTTTTACCGATCGTTTTGCGATGCGCAGCTGTGGTTTTACCGAGATTTTTAGCCAGCCAGCATGCGCAGCGGTTAGTTTTCGCCGAATTCTGCGTACGCAGTCCTCGCGTATACCTTCCATTTTTGGTGTCGTTTTATGCATATGAATGGTAAAATGCAGTTTGAATGGCGAACGCATCCGGCACCGTACGCGCAGCTGCGTAGTTTTATTGAGTTGCGCATAAGCAGCTGCGTTCCAAATGCTGTTTTGAACGGCGAACGATACGCACGGCGCAGCCGCGTATTTTATCTTGTGGTGCTGAAAATACGCAGCGCTGCGTTCAGGACCGCGCAGGCCTCTTTATTTTTGCGTCGTTTTGCGTATATAAATGGTAAAATGAAGTTTGAATGCGGAACGCATCCGCACGCAGCTGCGTGGTTTTATCGATGTGCTGGGCATGCGACTACAGTTCTACCCGAGTTGTTTTCTGCTCACCGTTCAGGACTGCACCTTTCATTTTGGTATCGTTTTGCGCATATAAATGGTAAAATGCTGTTTTTACGGGGAACGCATGCGCGCGCAGCTGCGTAGTTTTTATCTGCGTCGCGCGGCTGCGTAGTTTAGCCGACGCGCAGCTGCGTTCAGGACTGCGCAGATCTTTCATTTCTGGTGTCGTTTTGCGCATATAATGTTAAAATGCAGTTTTGAACGAACGCATAAGCATGCGCAGCTGCGTAGTGTTCGCCGGGAGTTGCGTGAATTGCGCAGCTGTGCATGTTCAGGCGCAGGTTGGCAGTTACTGGTCATGCGCCGGCGATATAGTTTGTAAAAGTTGTTGGGCGTGCGTGGCGCTGTGTGCAGACTGCGCAGGCCTTTCATTTTAGGTATCGTCTTGCGCATATAAATGGTAAAATTTATTTTTGAGAGCGTTGCTGCGGCGTGCGCAGCGGCGTGGTTTCGCCGATGTGCTGCATGTGCAGCTGCGGCGTGATTCGCGCAGGCTTTCATTGTGCATGTTTTGCTGCGTTCAGAAACGTGTTTACTTTCATTTTTGGTATCGTCAGCTGCGTAGTTTAAATGAGGTAAAATGCAGTTGCGTTGGCGACTGCATCGCTTGCATTCTCCTGCGTAGTTTTGTCGGTTGCTGGTAAATGTTGCTGAAACGGTGAACGCATACGTTGCGCAGCGTTGCTCAGCGCTGAGTTGTTGCTGCATTGGTGTTCTGGACCCAGGCCTTTTCATTTTGGTTGTCGTTTTTGTGCATATAATGTTAAAATGCAGTTTTGAACGCGACTCGCCACGCGCAACTGCGTAGTTTTAGCTGAGGTGTTGGCGCGCGGCCGCTGCGTGGTTTCGCCGAATTGCGGGCGTACAGCTGCGTAGTTTCAGGACCGCGAATGCGCGTATTTTTGGTGCCGTTTTGCGCATAAATTAAAACTGTTTTTGCTGCTCATGCACAGGGTCCTGCGCATTAGTTTTAGCCGAGTTGCTGCGCATGCGCAGCTGCGTTCAGGACTGCGGAGGCCTTCATTTTTGGTGTCGTTTTGGCATATAAATGTTAAAATGCTGTTTTAACGGAGAACGCATAGCGCGTGCGCAGCTGCGTACGCGCAGCCGCGTGCTGGGTACTTTATTTTTTGCGTAGTTCTACCATATAAGTTGGTAAATGCTTGCTCGGCGAACGCATTCCGGACTGCGCAGCTTCGTAGTTTTAGGGCTTGAAATGCTGGCGATGCGTGCTGTTTTACGGGACCATGCGCATAAAGGCTGCATTTTTTTGGCCGTTTTGCTGAGCAAATGGTAACAGTTTTTAGCTGAGTTGCTGCGCATGCGCAGCTGTGTAGGTTTTAGCCGAGTTTGCACGCGTGCACACAGCTGCGTTTAGGACTGCGCAGGCCTTTCTATTTTGGTGTCGTTTTTGCGCATATAACGGTAAATGCGGTTTTTAATGGCGAACACATAAGCATGCGCAGCTGCGGTAGTGGTTAGCCGAGTTGCTGTGCATGCGCGCTGCGTGGTTGTCGATGTACTGCGCGTACGGGCAGCCGTTGTGCATGCTCCAGCGCGTTCAGATGCAGGACTTTGTTTTTGGTGTCGTTTTGCGCATAAATGCTAAAATACAGTTTTACGGCGACTGCATACGCATGCGCAGCCGCGTAGTTTTGTCAGTTACTGCGCATGCGGCTTAGTTTTCACCGAGACGCGAGCGTTGTTGCATGCGCAGCGGCATGAATTACGGCTGTGCAGCTGTTCAGGACTGCGCAGGCCTTTCATTTTTGGTGTCGTTTTATGACATAATTTGTAAAATGTAGTTTTGAATGACCGCAACACAGCTGCGAAGTTTTGGCCGAGCACCCTGCGATGCGTTGCGTTCAGGACCGAGTTGCAGGCCTTTCATTCTGGTGTCGTTTTGCGCATATAAATTTAAATGCCGTTTTGAACTGCACACGCGCGCAGCTGCGTAGTTTTAGCCGAGTTGCTGTGCATGCTGAGCTGCGTTCAGGACTGCGCAGGCCTTTCATTCTGGTGTGTCGTTTTGCGCATATAAATGGTAAAATGCTGTTTTATGGAGGGGCGCATACGCATGCGCAGCCGTAGTTTTAGTCGAGTTGCTGCGCGCGCAAACGGCTGTAATTTTAGCTGAATTGCTGCGCATGCAGCTGCGTTCCCCCGCGATGTTCTGCGCATTTTGCGTCGTTAGTTCTATAAAACGTAAAACGCTGTTTTGCTGCATTCGAACGTACGAATTTCGCGCAGCCGCGTAATTTTATCTTGCTGTTTTCCCGCGCATTGGTTTGCGCGAGTTGCGTGGTTTTGTCGGTTCAGACCGCGGAGGCAGCTTTATAGTTGTCGTTTTGCGCATATAAATGGTCGCGTGGTTTTGTTGGGGAACGTTCTGCGCATGTGCAGCTGCGACGTTTTAGGCGAGTTGCTGCACGCGCAGCTGCGTTCAGTGCAGGCCTTCATTTTTTTTTGCGTCGTTTTGCATATAAATGGAAAAAATGTTTTGAAAGGGCGAACGCATCCGCATGCACAGCTGCGTTTTTTGCTGAGTTGCTGGTCAAATGCAGCTGCATTTAGCCGAGCGTTGCTGGCTATGCGCGGCTGTATTCAAAGGCCATGCCCATTTTGGGTCGTTTGAGCATATAAATGGTGAAAATACAGTTTTGAATGCGAACACCCGCCTGCTCAGCTGCGTAGTTTAGCCGAGTTGCTGCTCAATAGCGTTGCGCAGTTACTCACGCGTCGTAGCTGCGTTCAGGACTGCGCAGGCCTTTCATTTTGGTGTCCATGCGTAAATGTTTGCGGCGGTTTGAACGGTAAAACGTAGTTTGCGCAGCTGCGCCAGTTTTAGCCGATGTGCTGGGCATGCAGCTGCGTCAGTTCTACCGAGGTTATTGTGCGCATGCGCAGCTGCGTTCAGGACTGCACAGGACTTTCATTTTTGTGTGGTTTTGCGCATATAATTTAAAAATGCGGTTTTTTACGGCGAACGCATTCCGCATGCGCAGCTGCGTGTTTTAGCCGAGGTTTTGTTGCGGTGCATGCGCAGCGCGTGGTTTTAGCCGATGTAATGTTACCGAGATTTTAGCTGAGTTGCTGCTCGGCGCAGCGGCGTATTTTCGCCGAATTGCTGCGCGTGCGCAGCTGCGTTCAGAACTGCGCAGTCCTTTCATTTTGGTGTCGTTTTGCGCATATAATGTTAAAATGCAGTTTGAATGGCGAACGCATACTCGCACGCAGCTGCGTAGTTTTGTCGGAGGTGTTGCGCATGCAGTTGCGTAGTTTAGGCGAATTATGCGTGCTCAACAGCACGTTCAGGACTACTGGGACTTTCCATTTTTGGTGTGGTCTTATGCATATAAACGGTAAAATGCTGTTTTGAACGGCGACCGCATACGCACGCGCAGATGCGTGGTTTTGTAAATTGCTGTGTACGCGCAGCTGCGTAGTTTTAACCGGGCGCTGCGCATGCGCAGCTGCGTTCAGGACCTTTCATTTCTGGTGTCGTTTTGCACATATAATGTTGTAAATGGTTTTAATGCGAACGGAACGCATACGCATGCACAGCCGCGTGCGCATCTGTTTTTTCCCAGGTTGCTGCGCGCATGCGCAGCTGCGTTTCAGGACCGGAGGCCTTTCATTTTGGAGTCGTTTTAAGCATATAAATGGTTAAAATGCTGTTTTGAACAGGAACGCATACGCCTGCGCAGCTGCGTAGTTTTAGCCGAATTGCTGCTCATGTGCAGCTGGTGGTTTAGAACTGCGCAGTTTCATTCGCGCGTTTTGCGCATATAATTTTAAAAGCCGCTTTTGGCGAACGTATCCATGCGCAGCTGCGTGGTTTTAGCCGAGGTGTTGTGCATGCGCAGCTGCGTAGTTTAAGCTGAATTGTTGCACATGCGCAGCTGCGTTCAGGACTGCGAAGACTTTCATTTTTGCCGTTATGCGCGACATAAATGTTAAATGTTGTTTTGAACGAGGCAACGCATTACTTGCATGCGCGATGTGGGACGCATGCGCGGCTGGTGTATTTTAGTTGAGTTGCTGCGCATGCAGCTGCGTTCAGGACTGCACAGGTCTTTCATTTTTGGTGTCATTGCGCATATAATTGGTAAAATGCAATTTTGAGCGGCGAACGCATGCGCACCGCGTAGTTTAGCCGAGTTGCTGCTCGTTTGCAGCTGCCGAGGTTTTAGCCAGGATTACTGCGCAGAGCTGCGTAGTTTTAGGCGAGGTTGCTGTGCACGCTCAGCTGCATTGTGGGACTGCGAAGGCCTTCCATTTTTGGTGTCGTCTTGCGCATGTCGGTAAATAAAATCTGTTTATGGAGAACGCATCCGCGCGCAGCCGCGTGTTTTGGTTTTTGTCGAGTTGCTGCGCATAAGCGGCTGTATTTTTGGTGTCGTTTTGCTGGTAAAATGCAGTTTAGTGGTGAACGCGATGTTCAACGCGCAATGCGTAGTTTCAGCCGAGTTGCTGTGCAAGCTCCAGCTGCGTTCAGAACCGCGGGAATTTCATTTTAAGTCGTTTTTGCGCATATAAATTTTAAAATGCTGTTTTCACAGCGAACGTATCCGGCATGCGCAGCTGCGTAGTTTTCGGTTGCTGCGCGCGCGCAGCTGGTTTTAGCCGAATTGCTGCGTATGCAGCGTGCGTTTAGCAGACTTGCAGCGCATGCATTTTTGCGTCGTTTTGCGTATTGCTGCATATGTAAAATGCGTGTTTTGAACGGCGAACTGCATACGCACGTGCAGCTGCGTGTTTTATCTTTGCTGCGCATGCGCAGCTGCGTGGTTAGACAGTGTTGCTGCCTTTCATTTTGCGTGGTTACAACGAGTTGCTAAAAGTAAATGCTGTTTTGAATGTGCTGCGCATGCGCGGCTGTTGTGTTTAGCTGAGTTGCTGGGCATGCGCAGCTGCGTAGTTTTAGCAGAGTAGCTGCGTATGCGCAGCTGCGTTCAGGACCGCGCAGGCTGCGCATTCTGTTTAACGTTTTGCTGCATATAATGGTGCGTGTTTTGAACGGCGAACGGCTGCGCATGCGCAGCTGCGTGTTTTAGCCGAGTTGATGCGCATGCGCAGCTGCGCTCGTTGGCTGAGTTGCAGGCCTTTCGCGGCTGCGTCGTTTTGCATATAAATGGTAAAATGCGCAGCTTAGTAGTTTGCAACGCATCCGCATGCGCGCAGCTGCGTAGTTTTAGCCGAGGTGTTGCGCGTGCGCAGCTGCGTGGTTTTAGGCGAATTGCGGTATGCAGCTGTGCAGGAGCTGCGTAGTTTTCCCATTTTGCGTCGTTCCGCATGCGCAGCTAAAATGTTTTTAACGGCGAACGCGCATCCGCTCAGCTGCGTGGTTTTAACTGAGATGCTGCGCATGCGCAGCTTTTGATGACGGTGATTTGCTGCACGCAGCTGCGTAGTTTAGCCTATGTACTGCTCATGCGCAGCTGCGTGATTTTAGACAATGTGCTGTTTCGTTATGCGCGCCTCGTCTTAAAATACCGGTTTGAGCGGAGAAGCATCGCGTGCGCCAGCTGCCTGTAGTTTTAACCGATGTGCTGGGCATGTAGACTGCGTAGTTCTACCAGTTGTGCATGCTCAGCTGCATTCAGGACTGCGCCAGGGCTTCATTTGGTATGGTCTGCGCGCCTGCGTGGTAAAATGCAGTTTCTGGCGACCGCGTAACGCATGCGCAGCTGCGTGGTTGCTTGATTGCTGTGCATGCGCCAGCTGCGTGGTTTAGCCGGCGCTGCGCATGATGGCGTTCAGGACTGCGCGGACCTTTCATTTTGGTGTCGTTTTGCGTGCTCGTCTTAAAATACAGTTTGAACTGCAGGCGGCACGCATCGCGCGGTCTCGTAGTTTTAACCCGAGTTGCTGCTCATGCGCGGTTCGTGGTTACAGCGAGTTACCTCTCATGCGCGGCTGGCGTTGCTTGATACTGGGCATGCGCAGCTGCGTGATTTGCCGATATACTGGGCATGCGCAGCGCTCGCATGGATTTTGATGATGTACTGCGCGCGGGCCTGCGTAGCTCTAGCCGAGATTGTTGTGCATGCTCAGCTGCGTTCATGACTCGCAGGTTTCATTTGGTGTGCGTCTTGTGCCTAAATGGTAAAAATACAGTTTGAGCGACAGTCGCATACGCATGTACGGCGTATGGTTTTAGCGGTGCCACTCATGCGCGGCTACGCAGTTTGCTTGAGTTACTGCACATGCAGACTGCGTAGTTCTAGCCGAGTTACTGTGCATGCTCAAGCGCATTCAGGACTGCGGGACTTTCATTTTTGGTCATCGTCTTTACGCGCCTCGTGGTAAAATGCTGTTTTCCGCGGTGTCCGCGCCATGCGCCAGCTGCGTATTGATTTTTGTCGAGAGTTGCTGCGCGCTGACGCTTCATATAGTTTTCGTGCGTTTTTGCGGCGCAAATGGTAGATTTAGAAAGGATTGCTGCGCATGTGCGGCTGCGTAGTTTTAGCCGAGTTGCTGCGCATGTGCGCAGGACTGCGTCATTCTTGGTGTCGTTTGCTGCTCATGCGCGTAAATGCAGTTTTGGTGTTGCTGCGCACGCGCAGCTGCGTAGTTTTAGCCGGTGTTGCTGCGCATGCTGCGCGGCTGTGTGGTTAGCGGAATTGCTGCGCGATGCAGCTGCGTTGGACCGCGCAGAGTTGCATTTTGCGCGTTTTATGACATAAATGGTAAAATGTTGCTGATGTGTGAACGACACGACGCTCAGCCGCGTATGTTTTAACCGAGCAGGTTGCTGAGCATGTGCAGCTGCGTAGGTTTACGCGCAGCTGCGTAGTTTGCTGCCTTGCGCAGCTGCTTGTGATTTTTTATTTTGCGTCGTTTTGCGCAGCTAATTGTAAACGCAACAGAGTTGCTACGCATGCACAGCTGCGTAGTTTCATCCCAGGTTGCTGCACATGCGCCGCTGCGAGGTTTTCATTTTGATGTTGCTGCACATAAAGAACTGCGTTGTTTTGAAAGGGGGGAACGCATGCGTACGCAGGTGTGTAGTTTTTTGTGAGTTGCTGCGCATCGCGCGCAGCTGCGTGTTTTCAACCGATGTGCCGCGCATGCGCAGCTGCGTTCAGGTTGGCCTTTTGCTGGGCGTTGCGCGACTAATTTGGTTGAAGGTGGCTGCGTGACCGCACCCAGCGCGTTGTTTTAGCCGATGTGCTGCGCATGCGCAGCGAGTTTTAGGCGAATTGCTGCGTATGTGCAGTTGCGTTCAGTGCGAAGATCTTCCATTTTTGATGCGTTTTGGCGATCGCGTGGTAAATGCTGTTTTGCTGCGCTGATGCTCAGCCGCGTAGTTTTTAACTGGAGTTGCTGCGCGCAGCCGCGTAGTTTTATCTGCCAGGTTGCTGCGCATGCGCAGCTGCGTAGTTTTTAGCTGAGTTCCGCAGCTGCAGCAGGATGCTTCAGGACTTTATTTTGCGTTGCTGCGCGACAGACTGCGCAGTTTTAGCGAATGTGCTGCTCAGCTGCGTGTTTATCCCAGTGGCGCATGTACAGTTGTGCGCAGACAGCTGCGTAGTTTCATTCTGTTGCTGCGCAAAGCGCGGCTAAATGGTAAAATCTGTTTTCGGCGTATGCACGCGCAGCTGCGTAGTTTTAGCAGAGATGCTGCGCATACGCTGCTGCGTAGTTTTCATTTTTTGATGCGCAAGCGCAGCTGTGGTTCTGGCAAGTTGCTGCAACGACACGCAACTCTGTAGTTTTAGCCTATGTGCTGGTCATGCGCAGCTGCGCGTTTAAGGCGATGTGCTGCATGCGCCAGCTGCGTTCAGTACTTTATTTTTTTGCTGTCGTTTTTTGTATAAATGGTAAAATGCGCAGCTATTGTGGTTTGTCGAGGTTCCTGCGCGCAGCTGCTGCGTGGTTACTGAAGTTGTTGCGCATGCGAAGCCTGCTGCCAGGCCGATGTGATGCTTTCTATGCGCGTGTTGTTTTATGCAGTTAAATGGTAAATGCAGTTTAGAATGAACGATTCCGCGTGCAAAGCTAGGCGTGAGGTTTTAGCCGGGATTGCTGCGCATCAGCTTCGTAGTTTTAGGCGATGCTGCGTACTCAGCTGCGTTTAGACCGCGAAGGCCTGCGCATTTTGGTGTCGGTTTAGCCTAAATGTGCTGCTCATGCGCAGCTGCTGCGTAGTTTTAACTGAGTTGCTGCGCATGCGCCGCGTAGTTTTAACAGAGTTGCTGCGCAAGCGCGTGTTTTAGTAGTTTGTCGCCGCGCAGTTGCTTTAGGACTTTTATTTTTGCGTCTGCGTATATAATTTGTAAAGAGATGGCTAACGCATACGCTGCTGCGGGGTTTTATCTCAGGTGCTGCGCATGCGCAGCTGTGGTTTTGTGACCGCGCAGGCCTGCGCATTTTTGATGCGTTTTTCATAAATGGTTGCTGCGCATCCGGAGCTGCGCGGTTGCCGAGTTACTGCTCATGCGCGGCTGCGTAGTTTCGCCCGAGTTGCTGGGCATGCGCAGCTGTGTTGAGACTACGCGGGCCTTTCATTTTGGTATGCGTCTTGCGCGCCATAAATGGTAAATGCTGTTTTGAGCGAACACATAACATGCGCCAGCTGCGTGATGATAGCGGTTACCCCTACGCGCGCGGCTCACGCGGTTTTAGCCGAGTTGCTGTTACATCGCCAGCTCTTTGTAGTTCGCGGATTGATGCTCATGCGCGGCTGCGGGTTTCTTGAGTTGCTGGGCATGCGCGTATTAAGACTACTTGGGCATTCATTTTGGTATCGTCTGCATATAAATGGTAAAATGACCTGTTTTGAGCGGAGAGCGCGCTGGCGTGTGCAGCTGTCAGTTTTAGCTAAGTTGCTGCTCATGCACAGCTCAAGTAGTTTAGCCGGTTAGTGGCGCATGCGCTGCGTTCAGAACTGCCAATGATCCTTTCATTTTTAGTGTCGTTTTATGCATAATTTGTAAATGGTAAAATGGCGGTTTAAACGGCGCACGCTGCGTAGTTATGCGCAGCTGCGTGGTTCAGGACCGAGCAGGCCTTTCATTCTTGGCGTCGTTTTGCGGCGTGGTTTAAATGCTGTTATTGAACGGCGAACGTTACCACGCAGCTGCGTAGTTTTAGCCGAGTTGTTGTGCATGCTCAGTTGCATTGAGGACTGCGCAGGACTTTCATTTTTGATGTCGTTTGCGCATATAAATGGTAAAATGCAGTTTAGAAATGCAAACGTACACGCGACGCGCAGCTGCGTAGTTTTTAGCCGTTGTGCTGCGCATGTAGACTGCGTAGTTCGTCGGTTATTGTGCGCGCAGGCTGCATTCAGGACTGTTTTTCATTTTTGTGTCGTCTTTCGTGTTTCGTCAGTTTTATGGCGTTTCATGCCAGCACCGAACGCCATTTTGTCGGTTACTGCGCAGCAATGCCGTAGTTTTAGCCGAGTTGCTGCGCATGTGCAGCTGCGTTCAGACCGCGCAGGCCTTTCATTTCTGGTGTCGTTTGCACGTATAAATGTTAAAATGCAGTTTGAACTGCAAACGCATCCGCACGCGCAGCTGCGTAGTTTTAGCTGCGCTGGCAGGTGTTACAGCTGAGTTGCTGCGCAGCAGCTGTAGTTTTAGGCGAATTGCTGCGCATGTGCAGCTGCATTCAGGACTGCGAAGGCCTTTCATTTTTTGGTGTCGTTTGCGCATATAAATGGTAAATGCTGTTTTGAACGGCGAACACATACGCATGCGCAGCTGCGTAGTTTTAACCGGAGTTACTACGCAGCTGCGCAGCTGCGTAGTTTTATGCGCTTAGGTGTTGCTGCTCATGCAGCTGCGTAGTTTTAGCCGGTTGCTGCGCATGCGCAGCTGCTTAAGGACTACGGGCCTTTCATTTTTGTATCGTCTTTGGCTATAAACATAAAATTTTTGAACGGAGAAAACGCGTAATGGCTGCGTAGTTTTAGCGATACGCATGCACAACTGCGTAGTTTTGAGTTGTTGCGCATGCTCAGCTGCGTTCAGGACCGAGCAGGACTTTCATTTTGATGTCGTTTTGCATATACGTGGTAAATGCAGTTTTACGGGGACTGCATACGCACGCGCCAGCTGCGTAGTTTTGTCGAGTTGGTGCGCATGCGCAGCTGCGTAGTTTTAGGCGAGGTTGCTGCGTAATGCGGCTACGTTCAGGACTGCGCAGGCCTTTCATTCTGGTGTCGTTTTGTGCATATAATTGATAAAATGCAGTTTGGAACGACGGAACGCAGTTTTAGCGCGTGCGCCGCGCTGCGTAGTTTAGGCCGAATTGCTGCGCATGCAGTCTGCGAATTTTGCTGAGTTTCATTCTTGCGGTTTTGCATTCATAACTGGGCCTTTCATTTTTGGTGTCAGAACGCGCATTTAAATGGTAAAATGCAGTTTTATTTTAGAACGCAGACGCACGCGCAGATACGAGTTTTAGCCTTAGGTCCTGCGCATGCGCAGCTACGCGAGTTTTAGCCGAAGTTACGCGCATGCGGAGCTGCGTAGTTCAGGAGTTGCGTGCATGCTCAGCTGCGTTCAGACTTGGGACGGTCATTTTTTTGTCATCATATAATGGTTAAATGCTGTTTTGAAACGGCGAACGCATACGCATGCGCAGCTGCGTAGGTTTTATCTTAGGGTGCTGCGCGCGCAGCCACATGGTTAGCCGAGTTGCTGTGCGCGCGCAGCTGCGTTCAGGACTACGCAGGCCTTTTATTTTTGGTGTCGTTTTGCGTATATAAATGGTAAAATGCTGGTTTTGAAAGGCGAACATGCATGCGCAGCTGGATATTTTAGCCGAGTTCTCCGCGTATAAGCAGGCGTTCAGGTTTTTTGGGTAATGTGCTGTGCGTTTTGCGCTGCGTTCCTGTATGCAGGCGTTTTGAACGGCGGTGAATTTCCGCATGCTCAAATGGTAAGTTTTAACCGTTTTGGACGGCGAACGCAGCCGCATAAACGGCTGCGTGGTATTGGCGGAGTTGCTGCGCGCGCGCAGCTGCGTTCAGGATTTTATTTTTTGCCGTAATTTTGCGTATATAAATGGCTGCGTAGTTTAGCCGAACGCATCCGCATTCGCGCATGCGTAGGTTTAGCTGAGTTGTTGCGCATGCGCAGCCAGCGGCGTTCAGACCGCACAGGCCTTTCATTTTTGGTGTCGTTATGCGCATATAAATGTTAAATGCAGTTTTGAATGAACGCATCCGCACGCGCAGCTGCGTAGTTTTAGCCGAGGTGTTACGCATGCGCAGCTGTGTAGTTTAGGGCTGAGTTGCTGCAGTGCGCAGCTGCGTTCAGACCGCGCAGCCTTTCATTTTGGTGTCGTTTTGCGCATGGTAAAATGCAGTTTAAAACGGCGTTTTGAACGGCTGCGAACGCATGCTGCTCACGCGCAGCTGCGTGGTTCGCCGAGGGTGCACATGCAGAGCATACGCGTGCGCAGCTGCGTAGTTTTAGCCGATGTGCTGGGCATACAGCCGCGCTCGAGTTGTTTATGCTGACCGCGTTCAGGCTGGGACTTTCATTTTGGTATGGTCTTGTACATATAAATGGTAACATGCTGTTTTGAAAGAGGAACGATACGCGTGCGCAGCTGACGCGCAGCTGCGCATGCGCATCTTGTGTTCTTTAGGGTTGCTGCGCATGTGCAGCTGCGTAGTTTTAGATGAGTTGCTGCGCATGCGCAGCTGACTGCACAGGCCACTTTTATTTTAGTGTCGTTTTGCTCGTATAAATGTTAAAATACAGTTTTGAACACGAACGCGATTGCATCCGCGATGCGCAGCATGCGATCTGTGTTTTATCTGAGTTGCTGCATGTGCAGCTGTAGCAGATTAGCTGAGTTGTCGCAGACCGCGCAGGCCATTTGCGCATTCTGGTAAAATGCGGTTTTGCGCATAAATGGTATAATAGCCGAGGTTTGATGCGCCGTGAACGTAGTTACGCACGCTCAGCCGCGCGCAGTTTTAACTGCTCACGCGGCTGCGCGCAGCCAGTTGCTGGGCATGTTTTATCTTAGGACTTGTAGGTTTTAGCCGAGTATCGTCTTGCGCACGCGCTAAAATGCAGTTTTACGGCGACTTTTTATTGCGGCACGAGCTGCGTCGTTTTGCGCATATAACGTAAAATGAGTTTTTGCGCATGTGCAGGCGATCAGATTTAGCAAGTTACTGCTCATGCGGAGCCGCGAGTTTTAGCTGAGTTACTCCGCATGCGCAGCTGCGTTCAGACCTGCGCAGGCCTTTACGTTTTTTGTGCCGTTGCTGCATGCGCATAATTTGTAAATGCAGGTTGCTGCGTATGTGCGCAGCTGCGTAGTTTCAAAGTTGCGCGCAGCTGCGTAGTTTTAGCTGCGTAGTTTTAGCAGAGTTGCTCCGCATGCGCAGCGGCGTAGTTTTCTTTACCGCGATTTTATGAGTTGCTGCTCATGCGCAGCGCGTAGTTTACTGAATTGCTGGTCATGCGCGGCGTTCAGACCGCGCAGTTCCTTCATTCGCGGTGTCGTTTTTGCGTATATGGTTTTAAATGTTGTTTTGAATGCCTTTCGAAGTTATGAGTTGCTGCTCAGTTTCGTAGTTTTAGGAGAGTTACTGCGCATGTGCAGCTGTGTAGTTGCCGAAGTTGCTGCGCATGCGGGCTGTGGTTTTAGGGTGCTTTTATGCGCAGCTGCGTTTTACGGCCTATGTGCTGCTCATGCGCAGTGGTTTAGCCGATGCTGCGCATGCGCTGCGAGTGTTACCGGGTTACTGCGCATGCGCAGCTGCGTAGTTTTAGCCGATGTGATGCGCATGCGCAGCGTAATGCGTTTTAGCTGAGTTGCTGGGCATGCATTTTGGTGTCGTTTCAGCATATAGCTGCGTATTTGAACGGGCGAACGACACGCACGCCGCATGCGCAGCGAGTTTTGGTTTGTAGGTTGCTGCGCATCCGCAGCTGCGTGGTTTGGCCGAGATGCTGCGCATACGCAGCTGCGTCAGGTTGCAGGCCTTCATTTTGATGCGTTTTGCGCATAATGCGTGCTTGAACGGCGTTGCTGCGCACCTCAGCTGCGTAGTTTTAACCTGTGCTGCTCATGCGCAGCTGCGTAGTTTTACCGATTGCTGGTGCTGTGAAGTTTAGCTGAGTTGCTGCGCATGCGCAGCTGCGTCGTTTCTTAGCAGGGTGCCGCGCGCAGCTGTGTAGTTTTGTCAGTTGCTGCGTATGCCGCTGTGAACCACAACAGAGTTGCTGCGCATGCGCAGCTGCGTAGTTTAGCTGATGTGCTGCGCGTGCGCAGCTATTGTGAATTTTGCAGGTTGCTGCGCATGCGGAGCTGCGTTTAGCCTGTATTGCTGCTCATGCGCAGCTGTGTTTAGCAGGTTGCTGCGCATGCGGGCGCGTGGTTTGCTGAAGTTGCTCCACTGCGCAGGTGGTTTAGCAGGTTGCTGCGCATGCCGGGGCTGCGTAGTTTTGTGAGGCGGCCACATAAGCATGCGCTGCGTGATGTGGGATTGCCTGCGCGTGCGCGGCTGCGTGGTTACAGCGGTTATGGCCATGGCATCTCGCCCGGTTTGGCAGTTGCTGCTCATAGCGGCTGCGGTTTAACCGGGATTGCTGGGCATGCGCTATTTAGGAACTGCGCGAACCTTTCATTTTAGTAGCCGTCTTCATATAAATGGTAAAATGCTGTTTGAGCGGGCTTGTCTGTGGCAGCTGTGTAGTTTTAGCTGAGGGTGCTGCTCGCTTACTGCAGCTGCGTGAATTTTGCGGTTATTGCGCGTGCGCAGCTGCGTTGAACTGCGCAGTCCTTTCATTTTTGGTGTGGTATGCGCATATAAATGTTAAATGCAGTTTTGAGCGGGCTTGCTCTGCGTGCGCGCTGCGCCTTTGGCGATGTGCGCATGCGCATCTGTGTATTTTAGCTGGTGCTGCGCGTAATGCGGCTGGTAGTTTAGCTGGGTTGCTGCGCATCGCGCAGCTGCGTGAACTGAGCCGAGTTGCTGGGCATGCGCGGCTACTGTTTAAAGACTGCATGCCTTTATTTTAGGTCATTTGAGCATATAAATGTTAAATGCTGTTTTGAGCAGGAGAAGCATCTGGCGTGTGCAGCTGCGTGGTTTTAGCCGATGTGCTGCGCTGCGGGCTGCGTAGATCTAGCTGAGCTGTTGGCCGTGTCAGCGCTGCGTTCAGAGACAATACCCGGGACTTTCATTTTTTGGTGTCGTCTGCGCGCCTGCGTGCTAAAAATGCAGTTTTCTGGCGACTACATGCGCATGCGCAGCTGCGTGGTTGCCCGAGTTGCTGCGCATGTGCAGCTGCGTTCAGGACTACGCAGGCCTTTCATTTTGGTGTCGTTTTGCCGTATAAATGTTAAATGCAGTTTGAACGACATCACAGCGTCTTGCCCAGCTGCTGTTTTTGGCCGATGTGCTGCGCATGCGCATCTGTGTATTTTTAGCTGGGTTGCTTAGCATGTGCGGCTGTGGACTGCTGAGTTGCTGCGCATGCGCTGCGTTTCAGGTCGCAGGCCTTTCATTTTGGTGTCGTTTTAACGCATATAAATGGTAAAATGCAGACGACGGCGAACCGCAAAGCATGCGCGCGGCTGCGTGGTATTAGCCGGTTACTGCGCATGCGCGCTGCGTAGTTTTAGCCGGTGCTGTGCATCGCGCGCCAGCCTGCGCGGTTCGCGAGTTGCTGCTCATGCGCGGCTGCGTGGTTTAGCGAGTTGCTGGGCATCGCGGCTATTGCAGGACTGCGCGGGCCTTTCATTTTGGTGTCGTCTTGCATATAAATGGTAAAATGCTGTTTTGAACAAGCGAACACATAAGCATGCGCAGCTAAAGTAGTGATAGCGAGTTATCGCATGCGCAGCTAAGTAGTTTGAAACCCGGTTACTGAGCATGCGCGCTGCGTTAAAGACTGCTTTGTGCCTTTATTTTTTGGAGTCATTTGAGCATAAATGTTAAAATGCTGTTTACACGAACGGAGAGCGCGCTCTGGCATTAATGCAGCTGCGTAGTTTTAGCCGATGTGCTGCGTGCAGACTGCGTAGTTCGCTGAGCTGTTGTGCATACTCCGGCTCGTTCAAGACAATGCAGGACTTTCAATTTTGGTATCGTCTTGCGCGCCATAAATGCTAAAATGCAGTTTTAAAGGACTGCATGCGCATGCGCCAGCTGCGTGGTTACAGCGAGTTGCTGCGCGTAATGCAGCTCGTTCAGGACTCGCGGGCCTTTCATTTTGGTGTCGTTTTGCGTTATCGTGTTAAAATGCAGTTTTGAACTGCAAGCGCATCACAGCGATCTTGGCTGCGCTAACACAGCTGTGCTGCGCGCGCATCTGTATTACAGCTGAGTTACGCCGCGTATTGGCTGTGTGGTTTAGCTGGTTGCTGCGCATGCGCAGCCTCTTTAGGACTCGCATGGGCCTTT
>JAHFZB010000686.1:0-12500 GCA_036884735.1 Huso huso
AAGCTTTCAGAATTGGGGTTATATGGGGGGGCTGTCAGGGGTAATACGAGTTGAGGGAATGTTTGATAAAATCTTGTTCAGTCTGTCTTTGAATTCATTGTGAGCGAGGGGAAAAGGATTAGCGTTAGCTGGCTGGCAGCATTTTAGCAGCTAAAGCAAGCACTCTGAGATTTCTGTCTCTAAAAACCTGCTTCCCTTTAAAATGCCAGTTATATTAACTGCACGTCTTCTCTCCTCCTCTCCCCTCCTGCTCTCGCTCTCTCTTTCCCCTCCTCTCCTGTCTCCTTCACTCCTTTACCCCTCCTTTGCTCTCCCATCTCTCTTGCTCCCTCTTTCTTCCATGGCTTTATATCTCTCTCCTCTTTTCCCCCACTCTTCCTCTCCCTCTCTCACCTTCTCCCCTCTCCCTATCTCTCTCTTTCTCCCTCTCCCCCTCTCTCTATCTCTCTCCTTCTCCCTCTCCCCCTCCCCTATCTCTCTCCTCTCCCTCTCCCTCTCATGCCTTTCTTGCATGGCTTCATCCTTCATATTTCTCCTCTCCACCCATCTCTCTCCTCCCCCTCCCCTCTCTCCCATCTCTCCACCTTCTCTCTCCTCCCTCTCACCCTCTCCCCCCTCTCCCTCTCCCCCTCCCTCTCTCCCATCTCTCCACCTTCTCTCCTCTCACCCCTCCCCTCTCCCTCTCTCCCATCTCTCCACCTTCTCTCTCCTCTCCCTCTCTCCTCTCACCCCTCTCCCTCTCCCCTCTCCCCTCTCTCCCATCTCCACCTTCTCTCCTCTCTCACCCTCCCCTCTCCTCTCTCCCATCTCTCCACCTTCTCTCTCCTCTCCCTCTCTCCTCTCACCCCTCTCTCCCCCTCTCCCCTCTCTCCCATCTCTCCACCTTCTCTCTCCTCTCCTCTCTCCTCTCACCCCTCTCCCCTCTCCCCCTCTCTCCCTCCTCTCCCCGCCTCTCCCCTCTCCTCTCTCCCTCTCGTCCCTCTATCCCTCTCTCCTCTCTCCCGTCTCTCCCCCTCCTCTCCTCTCTCCCCTCTCTCCTCTTCCTCTCTCCCCCTCTCCCTCTCTCCTCTCCCTCTCTCCTCTCACCCCTCTCCCCTCTCTCCCCCTTCTCTCTCCTCTCCTCCCCTCACTGTCTCTCATACCTTTCTTGCATGGCTTTTTCTGACCCTTGGTTTGCCCCTTGGTTTGCGGGCGGAATTGCGGGTTCAGCTGCGCATTCAGCTGTGGGTGGTTATACTGCGATTTTGCCTGCGCCTCTAACTCCGCCTGGAGCTGCAACTGGGATTGGGAATGGGTGTCTGGACTGGGAATACTGGTGCTGTCGCTGCCAGGGTTTGCTGGGAGGGATGGGTCACTGGTTTCAGGACCTGATAGGAGGGGGAGGGGGGAGGGAAGCATTAAAAAAGCAGGGAGCAAGAATTGGGAGGGGGGTCCCGATTCGGAATGTGGTCAAAGAAATAAAACAAAGAAACAACATAGGAATTAATATCATTAACAAATTACATGGGTTTACTTCTGTGTAATATTCTACAGTCTGGTCTAGCGATCTCAAACTGCAGTTACAATGTAATTATAATACAGTCTAGTCTAGTGATCTCAAACTGCAGTTACAATGTAATTATAATACAGTCTAGTCTAGCGATCTCAAACTGCAGTTACAATGTAATTATAATACAGTCTAGTCTAGTGATCTCAAACTGCAGTTACAATGTAATTACAATACAATCTAGTGATCTCAAACTGCAGTTACAATGGAATTATAATACAGTCTAGTCTACTGATCTCAAACTGCAGTTACAATGTAATTATAATACAGTCTAGTCTAGTGATCTCAAACTGCAGTTACAATGTAATTACAATACAATCTAGTGATCTCAAACTGCAGTTACAATGTAATTATAATACAGTCTAGTCTAGCGATCTCAAACTGCAGTTACAATGTAATTATAATACAGTCTAGTGATCTCAAACTGCAGTTACAATGTAATTATAATACAGTCTAGTCTAGTGATCTCAAACTGCAGTTACAATGTAATTATAATACAGTCTAGTGATCTCAAACTGCAGTTACAATGTAATTATAATACAGTCTAGTCTAGTGATCTCAAACTGCAGTTACAATGTAATTATAATACAGTCTAGTGATCTCAAACTGCAGTTACAATGTAATTATAATACAGTCTAGTCTAGTCTAGTGTTCTCAAACTGCAGTTACAATGTAATTATAATACAGTCTAGTCTAGTCTAGTGATCTCAAACTGCAGTTACAATGTAATTATAATACAGTCTAGTCTAGTGATCTCAAACTGCAGTTACAATGTAATTATAATACAGTCTAGTCTAGTCTAGTGATCTCAAACTGCAGTTACAATGTAATTATAATACAGTCTAGTCTAGTGATCTCAAACTGCAGTTACAATGTAATTATAATACAGTCTAGTCTAGTGATCTCAAACTGCAGTTACAATGTAATTATAATACAGTCTAGTCTAGTGATCTCAAACTGCAGTTACAATGTAATTCAATACAGTCTAGTCTAGTGATCTCAAACTGCAGTTACAATGTAATTATAATACAGTCTAGTCTAGTGATCTCAAACTGCAGTTACAATGTAATTATAATACAGTCTAGTCTAGTCTAGTGTTCTCAAACTGCAGTTACAATGTAATTATAATACAGTCTAGTCTAGTCTAGTGATCTCAAACTGCAGTTACAATGTAATTATAATACAGTCTAGTGATGTCAAACTGCAGTTACAATGTAATTATAATACAGTCTAGTCTAGTGATCTCAAACTGCAGTTACAATGTAATATAATACATCTCAAACTGCAGTTACAATGTAATTATAATACAGTCTAGTCTAGTGATCTCAAACTGCAATTACAATGTAATTATAATACAGTCTAGTCTAGTGATCTCAAACTGTTACAATGTAATTATAATAAGTCTAGTCTAGTCTAGTATTCTCAAACTGCAGTTACAATGTGTAATTATAATACAGTCTAGTCTAGTCTAGTGATCTCAAACTGCAGTTACAATGTAATTATAATACAGTCTAGTGATGTCAAACTGCAGTTACAATGTAATTATAATACAGTCTAGTCTAGTGATCTCAAACTGCAGTTACAATGTAATTATAATACAGTCTAGTCTAGTGATCTCAAACTGCAATTACAATGTAATTATAATACAGTCTAGTCTAGTGATCTCAAACTGCAGTTACAATGTAATTATAATACAGTCTAGTCTAGTGATCTCAAACTGCACTACTAAAATCTATCCGTCTATCTATATACCTCTCTCTCTCTGTCTCTCTCTCCTTCTCCCCTTCTCCCCCTCCCTATCTCTCTCCTTCTCCCCTTCCCTATCTCTCTCCTTCTCCCCTTCTCCCCCTCCCTATCTCTCTCCTCCCTCCCCTCTCTCCTTTCCCTTCCCCTCCTATCTCTCTCTCCTTCTCCCTTCTCCCCTCCCTATCTCTCTCCTTCTCCCCTTCTCCCCCTCCCTATCTCTCTCTCTCCTTCTCCTTCTCCCCCTCCCCATCTCTCTCCTTCTCCCCTTCTCCCTCCCTCCCTCTCCCCTCCTCCCCTATCTCTCTCCCTCCCCTCCCCCTCCCTATCCCCTCCTCTCCCTCCCCTCTCTCCTTCTCTCTTTCTCTTTATCATTTTTACCTGCTGGTTGTGCACCACCATTCATGTAGCCCATGCCTCCATTGCCTGAGGGAGAGAGAGATGGAGAGAGGAAACAGATTGTTCAGTCATCATATTACAGTGAATGTATTTTCCATCAAGATATGAATGCAAGTCACACTGCACCCCTTCCCCACCCCTCTCCTCTCTCCCCCTCTCTCTCTCCTCTGCCCTCTCTCCCCTCTCCCTTCTCTCCTCTCCCTCTCTCTCTCCCCTCTCTGTCCTCTCCCCTCTTCCTTCTCCTCTCTCCCTCTCTCTCTCTCTCCCTCTCTCTCCTCTCCCTCTTCCTCTCCTTTCTCCCCCTCCCTCCTCCCTCTCTCCCCTCTCTCCTCTCTCCCTCTCTCTCCTCTCCCTCTCCCCTCTCTGTCCTCTCCCTCTTCCCTCCCTTCTCCCCTCTCCTCCTCTCCTCTCTCCCTCTCCCCCCTCTCTCCCCGCTCTCCCTCCCCTCTCTCCCTCTCCCCCCTCTAATAAGCTCTCCCTCCCCTCTCCCCTCTCTCTCCTCTCCCCTCTCCCCTCTCTCCCCCCCTCCCCTCCCCTCTCTCCCCCCTCTCCCCCTCTCTCTTAAAAAAAATCCCCTCTCTCCTCTCTCTCCTCTCTCCTCTCCCCCTCTCCCCCCTCTCTCCCTCCCCCGCTCTCCCCTCTCCCCTCTCCCTCTCCTCTCTCCCCTCTCTCCTCTCCCCTCTCCCCTCCCCCCCTCTCTCCCCTCTCTCCCTCCTCTCTCTCCTCTATCTCTCTCCTCCTCCCCTCTCCCTCTCTCCCCTGAAATCTCCTCTCCCCTCTCCCCCTCTCCCTCTCTCCCTCTCCTCTCTCCCCCCTCTCCCCTCCTCTCCTCCCCTCTCTCCCCTCTATTAATTCTCTTGTTCTCCTCTGAAAAGAATCTCTCTCCCTCCTCTCCTCTCCCCCCCCTCTCTCCCTCCCCCTCCCCCCTCTCTCCCCTCTCTCTCCTCTCCTCTCTCCCCGCTCTCCCTCCCCTCTCTCCCTCTCTCCCTCCTCTCCCCTCTCTTCCCTCCCCTCTCTCCCCCGCTCTCCCCCCCTCTCCCCCCTCTCCCTCCCTCTCCCTCTCCTCTCTCCTCTCTCCTCTCCCTCTCTCCCCCGCTCTCCCCTCTCCCTCTCTCTCCTCTCCCTCTCTCCCCCATCTCCCTCTCCCCCCTCTCCCCTCTCCTCTCTCTCCTCTCCCTCTCTCCCCTCTCTCCTCCCTCTCCCCTCTCTCCCTCCTCTCCCCTCTCTCTTCTCTCCCCTCTCACCGTATTTTCCTGCTGATTTATCATCAGCTCCTCCGTAGGGCTGGGCTCCCCCATAGGGTCCTGTGGGAGACACAGAGTGCAGCTTTGATACAGGCAGGCCAGGGGAAGCAGGGCTGGTTTTGTTTTATGCTGGTTTTAAAATCCGCAACTTCAAACACAGATCAGATAAGTTACAGCGGCACCAGAAACCAAGAAGAGAGTTAGAACAAGACAGACAGACAGACAGACACAAGCATACTCTACTGAGACAGACAGACAGACACAAGCATACTCTACTGAGACAGACAGACAGACAGAGCATACTCTACTGAGACAGACAGACAGACACAAGCATACTCTACTGAGACAGACAGACAGACAGAGCATACTCTACTGAGACAGACAGACAGACACAAGCATACTCTACTGAGACAGACAGACACAAACATACTCTACTGAGACAGACAGACACAAGCATACTCTACTGAGACAGACAGACAGACAGAGCATACTCTACTGAGACAGACACACAGACACAAGCATACTCTACTGAGACAGACAGACAGACACAAGCATACTCTACTGAGACAGACAGACAGACACAAGCATACTCTACTGAGACAGACAGACAGACACAAGCATACTCTACTGAGACAGACAGACAGACAGAGTATACTCTACTGAGACAGACACACAGACACAAGCATACTCTACTGAGACAGACAGACAGACACAAGCATACTCTACTGAGACAGACAGACAGACAGAGCATACTCTACTGAGACAGACAGACAGACACAAGCATACTCTACTGAGACAGACAGACAGACACAAGCATACTCTACTGAGACAGACAGACAGACAGAGCATACTCTACTGAGACAGACAGACAGACACAAGCATACTCTACTGAGACAGACAGACAGACACAAGCATACTCTACTGAGACAGACAGTGTATTTAGACAGACAGACAGTGTATTCAGACAGACAGACAGACAGTGTATTCAGACAGACATCAATAGACACATAGATAAAAGCAATAGACCGAGAAATAGAATTGATAGATAGATAAAGAGATAGATACAGAGAGAGATAGGTGGACAAATAGACAGAGATTGATAAATAGACAGATAGATACAGACAGGCAGACAGACAGATAGAGACAGAGACAGATAGACAGACAGATAGACAGACAGACATCTAGACAGACAGATACTGATTTCCTCACCATCCAGTCCAGCTGGCATCACTGGGGCTCCGTTGTAAGGAAGCTGACCAGCGCCCCCTAATGGACAGGGAGAGAATCACACTTAGACACTGTGGGTCATATTTAATAAACTTCTGTGCTATAGTTTTGTTCATTAAAGAAATGCTTTGAAAATAAGCCCCTGTCGGTCGTAATGAATGAATGAATTTTTTTATTTTTCTTTTTATATTTTTAAAACTGACGGCTGTTACAGTCACGGAGGAAATGCGTCACTAACAGGAAGTGACCTCACCGTATTTGGCTGCAGAGGGATCGACTCCCAAACCGCCGGGGAGGAGGGGCTGAGCACCACAGGAAGTGAGGGAGAGGGAGACCGGAAGTGTTCATGAGAGTTGCATTTCTCGACACGAAATGAACACCAAAAAAAAAAAAAAACCAGACCAGCGTTTGGGCTCCAGTGCCTTCATCAGCGTTATTGAAACTAAACTGAGTCAAGCAGACCAGCGTTTGGGCTCCAGTGCCTTCATCAGCGTTATTGAAACTAAACTGAGTCAAGCAGACCAGCGTTTGGGCTCTAGTGCCTTCATCAACGTTATTGAAACTAAACTGAGTCAAGCAGACCAGCGTTTGGGCTCCAGTGCCTTCATCAGCGTTACTGAAACTAAACTGAGTCAAGCAGACCAGCGTTTGGGCTCTAGTGCCTTCATCAGCGTTACTGAAACTAAACTGAGTCATGCAGACCAGCGTTTGGGCTCTAGTGCCTTCATCAGCGTTACTGAAACTAAACTGAGTAAAGCAGACCAGCGTTTGGGCTCCAGTGCCTTCATCAGCGTTATTGAAACTAAACTGAGTCAAGCAGACCAGCGTTTGGGGCTCTAGTGCCTTCATCAGCGTTATTGAAACTAAACTGAGTCAAGCAGACCAGCGTTTGGGCTCTAGTGCCTTCATCAGCGTTACTGAAACTAAACTGAGTCAAGCAGACCAGCGTTTGGGCTCTAGTGCCTTCATCAGCGTTATTGAAACTAAACTGAGTCAAGCAGACCAGCGTTTGGGGCTCTAGTGCCTTCATCAGCGTTACTGAAACTAAACTGAGTCAAGCAGACCAGCGTTTGGGCTCTAGTGCCTTCATCAGCGTTATTGAAACTAAACTGAGTCAAGCAGACCAGCGTTTGGGGCTCTAGTGCCTTCATCAGCGTTACTGAAACTAAACTGAGTCAAGCAGACCAGCGTTTGGGCTCTAGTGCCTTCATCAGCGTTATTGAAACTAAACTGAGTCAAGCAGACCAGCGTTTGGGCTCTAGTGCCTTCATCAGTGTTATTGAAACTAAACCGAGTCAAACAGACCAGCGTTTGGGGCTCTAGTGCCTTCATCAACGTTATTGAAACTAAACTGAGTCAAGCAGACCAGCGTTTGGGCTCTAGTGCCTTCATCAGCGTTACTGAAACTAAACTGATTCAAGCAGACCAGCGTTTGGGCTCCAGTGCCTTCATCAACGTTATTGAAACTAAACTGAGTGAAGCAGACCAGCGTTTGGGCTCTAGTGCCTTCATCAGCGTTATTGAAACTAAACTGAGTCAAGCAGACCAGCGTTTTGGCTCTAGTGCCTTCAACAGCGTTATTGAAACTAAACTGAGTCAAGCAGACCAGCGTTTGGGGCTCTAGTGCCTTCATCAGCATTACTGAAACTAAACTGAGTCAAGCAGACCAGCGTTTTGGCTCTAGTGACATCAACAGCGTTATTGAAACTAAACTGAGTCAAGCAGACCAGCGTTTGGGCTCTAGTGCCTTCATCAGTGTTATTGAAACTAAACTGAGTCAAGCAGACCAGCGTTTTGGCTCTAGTGACTTCAACAGCGTTATTGAAACTAAACTGAGTCAAGCAGACCAGCGTTTGGGCTCTAGTGCCTTCATCAGTGTTACTGAAACTAAACTGATTCAAGCAGACCAGCGTTTGGGCTCCAGTGCCTTCATCAACGTTATTGAAACTAAACTGAGTCAAGCAGACCAGCGTTTGGGCTCTAGTGCCTTCATCAGCGTTACTGAAACTAAACTGAGTCAAGCAGACCAGCGTTTGGGCTCCAGTGCCTTCATCAACGTTATTGAAACTAAACTGAGTCAAGCAGACCAGCGTTTGGGCTCTAGTGCCTTCATCAGCGTTACTGAAACTAAACTGAGTCAAGCAGACCAGCGTTTGGGCTCTAGTGCCTTCATCAGTGTTACTGAAACTAAACTGAGTCAAGCAGACCAGCGTTTGGGCTCTAGTGCCTTCATCAGTGTTATTGAAACTAAACTGAGTCAAGCAGACCAGCGTTTGGGCTCCAGTGCCTTCATCAACGTTATTGAAACTAAACTGAGTCAAGCAGACCAGCGTTTGGGCTCTAGTGCCTTCATCAGCGTTACTGAAACTAAACTGAGTCAAGCAGACCAGCGTTTGGGCTCCAGTGCCTTCATCAACGTTATTGAAACTAAACTGAGTCAAGCAGACCAGCGTTTGGGCTCCAGTGCCTTCATCAACGTTATTGAAACTAAACTGAGTCAAGCAGACCAGCGTTTTGTGCCTTCATCAGCGTTACTGAAACTAAACTGAGTCAAGCAGACCAGCGTTTGGGCTCTAGTGCCTTCATCAGTGTTACTGAAACTAAACTGAGTCAAGCAGACCAGCGTTTGGGCTCTAGTGCCTTCATCAGTGTTATTGAAACTAAACTGAGTCAAGCAGACCAGCGTTTGGGCTCCAGTGCCTTCATCAACGTTATTGAAACTAAACTGAGTCAAGCAGACCAGCGTTTGGGGTCTAGATGCCTTCATCAGCGTTACTGAAACTAAACTGAGTCAAGCAGACCAGCGTTTGGGCTCTAGTGCCTTCATCAGTGTTACTGAAACTAAACTGAGTCAAGCAGACCAGCGTTTGGGCTCTAGTGCCTTCATCAGCGTTACTGAAACTAAACTGAGTCAAGCAGACCAGCGTTTGGGCTCTAGTGCCTTCATCAGTGTTACTGAAACTAAACTGAGTCAAGCAGACCAGCGTTTGGGCTCTAGTGCCTTCATCAGTGTTACTGAAACTAAACTGAGTCAAGCAGACCAGCGTTTGGGGCTCTAGTGCCTTCATCAGCGTTACTGAAACTAAACTGAGTCAAGCAGACCAGCGTTTGGGCACTAGTGCCTTCATCAGCGTTACTGAAACTAAACTGAGTCAAGCAGACCAGCGTTTGGGCTCTAGTGCCTTCATCAGCGTTATTGAAACTAAACCAGAGTCAAGCAGACCAGCGTTTGGGCTCTAGTGCCTTCATCAGCGTTACTGAAACTAAACTGAGTCAAGCAGACCAGCGTTTGGGCTCTAGTGCCTTCATCAGCGTTATTGAAACTAAACTGTGTCAAGCAGACCAGCGTTTGGGCTCTAGTGCCTTCATCAGCGTTATTGAAACTAAACTGAGTCAAGCAGACCAGCGTTTGGGCTCTAGTGCCTTCATCAGCGTTACTGAAACTAAACTGTGTCAAGCAGACCAGCGTTTGGGCTCTAGTGCCTTCATCAGCGTTACTGAAACTAAACTGAGTCAAGCAGACCAGCGTTTGGGCTCTAGTGCCTTCATCAGCATTATTTGAAACTAAACTGAGCCAAGCAGACCAGCGTTTGGGCTCTAGTGCCTTCATCAGCGTTACTGAAACTAAACTGTGTCAAGCAGACCAGCGTTTGGGCTCTAGTGCCTTCATCCTGCGTTACTGAAACTAAACTGAGTCAAGCAGACCAGCGTTTGGGCTCTAGTGCCTTCATCAGCATTATTGAAACTAAACTGAGTCAAGCAGACCAGCGTTTGGGCTCTAGTGCCTTCATCAGTGTAATGTGTGTGTGAGAGAGATATTGGAAGTGTCTGTTTCTTCTTGTGTGTCTGTCTATCTGTCTGCCTGTTTGTGTGTCTGTCTGTCTTGTCTGCTTGTCTGTCTGTCTGCGTCTGTCTATGTGTGTGTGTCTCTGTCTCTCTGTCCGCATGTCTGGGTCTGTCTATGTGTGCGTGTGTGAGATACTGGGAGCCTCTGGTTTAAATGGTTTGACTGGCCCCTCACCGTATTTTCCCAGTCCAGCGTCAGGCCCTAGTCCGGCCGGCACCACTGGCTGTCCTCCATAGGGAAGCTGACCACCTCCATACTTCCCAGCCTTCCCATTGGCTCCCAGCCCAGCGGGGAGGAGGGGCTGAGCACCATAGGGGCCCTGACCAGCTCCACCTGAGAGAGAGAGAGAGAGAGAGAGAGAGACATATATTTGTCTGTATATTTGAGAGTATATTTGTCTGTATATTTGAGTCGGTTATGCCATGTATGTGCTTTGGCAACACAATTCTTTTTATTGTCATGCCAATAAAGCCAATTTGAATTGAATTGAATTGAGACAGAGAGAGAGAGAGAGAGAGAGAGAGAGAGAGAGAGAGAGAGAGAGAGAGAGAGAGGAGAGAGAGCGAGGAGAGAGGTTAGATGGGGCAGAGAGAGAGTGTGTGTGTGTGTATCAGTAAATCTGTGTACCTCAGTGTCTGTGTATCTCATATCAGTGTGTGTGTGTCTGTGTATCTCAGTGTCTGTGTATCTCAGTGTCTGTGTGTGTGTCTGTGTATCTCAGTGTCTGTGTATCTCAGTGTCTGTGTGTGTCTGTGTATCTCAGTGTCTGTGTGTCTGTGTATCTCAGTGTCTGTGTGTGTGTGTCTGTGTATCTCAGTGTCTGTATCTCAGTGTCTGTGTATCTCAGTGTCTGTGTGTGTGTCTGTGTATCTCAGTGTCTGTGTATCTCAGTGTCTGTGTATCTCAGTGTCTGTGTGTATCTTGGGAGTTCTCACCATATTTGGCTTGTTCTGCTCCGATACCAGTGGGACCACCGTTGCCATAGAGACCGCCTATTATGGGATAGAGAACAGCAAACGCTCTGAATAAGCACTGTGACTGCGCGCAACGTCACCTGCTGCTTCCAATGTAATATTTCCATGAGGTGGTGCTTTACCTGCTCCCTTCCCTGCCTTCGCTCCAAGACCAGCTCCATCAGCCAACACACTGGGGTAGCCTAGCACCGGAAAACACACTCCGTCAAGAGAGACAGGCAGGCAGGCACACAGGGGCAATGCAATGGCAATAATGGTTCTGTATTACACTGAGGGGCAATGGTAGCACAAGTATAGGGCAGCTGCAATGGGGTGAGGCTGGTAGAATGGGACCACAGTGTGCTAAATACACCCTAAATGATCTTCAATGGCAATGCAGACAGACAGTGGAGCTACAATGGCAATAATGGTTCTGTATTACACTGAGGGGCAATGGTAGCACAAGTATAGGGCAGCTGCAATGGGGTGAGGCTGGTAGAATGGGACCACAGTGTGCTGACTATACCCTAAATGATCTTCAGTGGCAATGCAGACAGACAGTGGAGCTACAATGGCAATAATGGTTCTGTATTACACTGAGGGGCAAATGTAGCACAAGTATAGGGCAGCTGCAATGGGGTGAGGCTGGTAGAATGGGACCACAGTGTGCTGACTATACCCTAAATGATCTGCAATGGCAATGCAGACAGACAGTGGAGCTACAATGGCAATAATGGTTCTGTATTACACTGAGGGGCAATGGTAGCACAAGTATGGGGCAGCTGCAATGGGGTGAGGCTGGTAGAATGTGACCACAGTGTGCTGACTATACCTAAATGATCTTCAATGGCAATGCAGACAGACAGTGGAGCTACAATGGCAATAATGGTTCTGTATTACACTGAGGGGCAATGGTAGCACAAGTATAGGGCAGCTGCAATGGGGTGAGGCTGGTAGAATGGGACCAGTGTGCTAACTATACCCTAAATGATCTTCAGTGGCAATGCAGACAGACAGTGGAGCTACAATGGCAATAATGGTTCTATATTACACTGAGGGGCAATGGTAGCACAAGTATAGGGCAGCTGCAATGGGGTGAGGCTGGTAGAATGGGACCACAGTGTGGTATTATGGCACGCAGACAGACAGACAGACAGACAGACAGACAGGCTTACCATTGCCATATCCAGGCTGCACTCCCGCTCCATAGCCGTTGCCATATCCTGCGGAGAGGACAAAATATTAGGAACACCTGCCATTATTATTATTTATTTATTTCTTAGCAGACGCCCTTATCCAGGGCGACTTACAATTGTTACAAGATATCACATTATTTTTACATACAATTACCCATTTATACAGCTGGGTTTTTACTGGAGCAATCTAGGTAAAGTACCTTGCTCAAGGGTACAGCAGCAGTGTCCCCCACCGGGGATTGAACCCACGACCCTCCGGTCAAGAGTCCAGAGCCCTAACCACTACTCCACACTGCTGCCCAGACAGACAGACAGACAGACAGTCAGACAGACAGACAGACAGAC